>CABHPR010157437.1:17349-66792 GCA_902168415.1 Peromyscus melanophrys | reverse complement strand
GAACTAGAAATATAGGTGGTTGTGAGCCGCCATGTAGGTGCTGAGAACCAAACCTCAGTCCTCTACAATAGCAGCACGTGCTCTTAACCGCTAAGCCGTCTCTCCAGCCTCCCAAACTCTTTATTTGATAGAACATTTCCTAATCCAAGAAGTTGTAAGGTAAATCAAAATACATGAACCCTGGACATAAGCTCCACCCACACAGTTTCGCTTAAAATTGTAACCATTGCTACTAAAATCAACCAGAAGACAGTAGCTCAAAGAAGCGACAGGGCACAAAGTTCCATTGAAATACTGACATGATTCTTCTATTCCCAGAGGCCTTTTTCCTTGACACAGTGGCTCCATTTTGCCCAGAGTGGCTTCAAACTCCCAGCGTTGGGCTGGAGAGATGGTTCAGCTGTTAAAGGCTAGGCTCATGACTAAACAGGCAAACTTTAGCCAGCCGCAGCACCCGGCTCCCCAGAAACATAAAACTATTTTAATTAAAATGATTGTATTCTTTCTGTTGCAACAGTACCTCCTGAACTTGCTCTTTGGTGTGTGCTCCATGACCCTTACGCATCTGCAAGTACTATGAAAAACAAAAGATAAAGAAAAGACCCCCTTTCCTTGAAACTGGCAGCTTGTAATTTCAAAAAGAAATGGCTACCTGATCCTTGAGAAGACTGCAAGAAGTTGGTTTCTACCAATAGCCATCCAAGGCAGGTGCCTCTTTGGAATGACAGTAAGGGACAGTCGGTGGGAGTCTTGTGGGAGCCCATTTTCAGGTTTCCTAGTGGCTTTACCCAGTAGGTCTGCATAAAGAGGATGATTGGACCAGGGGCCTGAGTGCAGGTGTCTGAGATGGACTGCACTTGGCTGTGCTGGCAGGAGGTCTTTTGCGCCACCCCTTGGTGTTTCTATAAATACCCTAGGGCAGAGACAGTCAGGGCCCGTTGGAATAGGTTCCAGGCCCTCTCGAGGCTATCCTGTATTTTCTACCTGTTTATCTCCACACTCTAAATCCTTCTATCTAATATTTCCTGCTGCTCACACTCAAGAAAACTCTGAGGAACTGTGGGGGTGGTGGATCTCCCCTCCCACCCCCCACCCCCACCCCCCACCCCCCACACGCAGTGACTCATACAAGACTAGCAACTGAAATTCCTATGACTGGAATAAGTTGATGAACAGCGGTAGTTCATATCATAATACGTGCATGGAAATCTACCGGATGCGGAAACACCTCACGAAGCCTCTTTTCCCATCGCTCCCCAATGAGTAAATTAAAAGACCTCACAAAGAATGAAATCACAGCTCTAGTTTCTTTTTATTCATTTTTTTTTGAAATGTCATTTCACTATGAAGTCCAAGGTGGCTATGAACTTGTAATCCTCCTACCTCAGCCTCCCAAGTGTTGGGATCAGAGATGTGTATCAACCTGCCCAGCCTGAATTTTAAGTTAGCAGATTCACAAAGTAGACTTCAAAATCAAATATTTCATTTTAAATTTGTCAATCGTTTCATTTAAAATTTTAATACACTTAAATTATTTTGAGAATAATCGATTTTATTAGTATCTGATAACAATTTGTATTATTGTTTACATTTTATAAATCTATAATTTACCTGATAGGCCTTTTATGTGAGATATATTAAATATGTTGCTTTTGTGATTTATATTTTAGTTTATAAGATCTAGAAATGTAATTCCATCACTAATTATTATATATTCGTGTTATATGAAGAGACACTGAACATTGCACTGATCATTTAAAAGCATTAACATCACTATGTGTGGCGGTACACACCCATGGTCCCAGAACACGGGAAGCTAAAGCTGGAAGATGGCAAGTTTGAGGCCAGCTGGGGCTCCATAGAAAGATATCATCTCAAAACAATCAAATAAACAAAATATTCTTATCCTCATGCATTGAGCACATGCTTCAGTATGGTCTGGAATGCTCAAAGCAAATCTGAGGAAATGGAGTCAGATTTAAAACGTGAAATCAAGAAATAGAAAAGGTATAAATCTGTAAGACTTTCCTGTTCAATCATGACTGAGTAACCGGTATCTGAATAGTGTAGCTAGAGTTTTCCTACCGGGCCCACAGTCAGGACAAATCTCTCTCACCTGCCAGTCCCACAGCTGCTCAGACCCAACCAAGTAAACACAGAGACTTATATTGCTCACAAACTGTATGGCCGTGGCAGGCTTCTTGCTAACTGTCCTTATATCTTAAATTAATCCATTTCTATAAATCTATACCTTGCCACATGGCTTGTGGCTTACCGGCATCTTCACATGCTGTTTGTCATGGTGGCGGCTGGCTGTGTCTCCTCAGCCTTCCACTTCCCAGAATTCTCTCCTCCTTGTCCCGCCTATACTTCTTCCTGCCTGACCACTGGCCAATCAATGCTTTATTTATTGACCAATAAGCAACATGTTTGACCATCCCACAGCAGAATAGTGTTTTGGGTACAAATAAATATATAGAATTGAACAAAATATTCAGATGGACTGTTTCAGGTGATGGACTGATGCCTGCATGGTAGCACCAAGATCCTCAGAACAAGAACGGGTCTTCTAAGAATGGAACAAACAGATACAATTGGACTCAGGTGGGTGCTAACCACCCACAGGCCAGCCCGGGCCCTCAAAGCCGGAGCTGGTGGAAAGATATGCACAGGCACTGGGTAGGTGGGTCCCATTGTGATGAGCAAGTATAAGGTGGAGAAACAGGACAGAAAGAAGCAGAGTGGTCCTTGTGCTGTGGAAAGAGGTGGAATGGAAGAAGTAAAGCGGGTGAGGAGCAGGCTGGTGTCATCCAGGCCAAGGCTGCAGCTGGGATCCATGTCTGGGTCCGCGGTCCTGCTACAACCAGGGTCTGTGTGGACATCCATGTCCCATGTTACCACCAAAGGCCACAGAAGCCCAGGGTTTAGGCAGCAACCCGTGGCCTTGTTGGTGTCCGAGGGCCACACTGCCACCAGGGCCATCCTGATCTGAGTGACCTGGGCTTCCACCTGGAGCCATGGTGTCATCCAGGCCCAAGCTGCTGCCGATGTCTGTGGCCCGTGTCACCTCAGGGGTCCAAAGGAATCATTGTTGGCATTCAGGCCCACCCCTTGGGGACCGGCCCAGCGTCCTGACATCATCTTATGTAAAGCCTCCTTTAATAAAAAACCCGCCGGGCGGTGGTGGCGCACACCTGTAATCCCAGCACTTGGGAGGCAGAGGCAGGTGGATCTCTGTGAGTTCAAGGCCAGCCTGGACTACAGAGCTAGTCCAGGACAGGCTCCAAAGATACAGAGAAACCCTGTCTCGAAAAACCAAAAAAAAGAAAAGAAAAAACCCTTTTTCCTTCCTCTCTCACTAGCCATGAGGTAGTGCACACCTCCTCTCTCTTCTTTCTTTCTCTCTCTCTCTCTCTCTTTCTCTCTCTCTCTCTCTCTCTCTCTCTCTCTCTCTCTCTCCATCCCTCTATTTCCTCTCCCCTCCCCTTTTTTAATAATAAAACTTTCCATATGGATACGTGTCTGCATGCCGTGAGTAACTTTCCACTGTACCACTGCCCTCATGCGTGGGGTGCCTCTGTCTCCCTCACCCACTGTGCCCCTCGGCTCCACCTGCCAAGGCCTCTGAGTTTTACAAAGAGCATGCATGATGAAATCAAAGGGCCATGCAGGGACTGCCCCACCCTTCACTGGCCCTGCCCCTCACTGGACATTGGAGCAAGAGAGCTGGCCCCAGCCCTCATGGGAGAGCTGCCTGCTCCATCCTCCCTGCACTCGGGAGAGATGGCCCCACCCACCGCTCACCACAGGTGAGGGAGAACCAAGTCTGAGGGCATAAGTGTGAGGGGAGCTGACTCCACCCCTCACCTGAGGAGGGCTACCCCAATGGCCCAGACAGACCAGCTCAACTACCACCCAGTCCCACAGCCCCGCCTGCGGTTGGCCCACCCTAACATCTACCCCATCTAGAACCTGCTAGAGCTCGAACAGACTGGTCCTGTGGAAGGATACCCACAGGATCTCCATGACGACTGGGGACAGCCGCAGGATATCCCAGAGGAGTTTCGGTGAGGATCCAGTGATAATGGTGAACCAGAAACCAGAGGCCTTGAACCAGACCGATGACTCACCACAATGAACACTTGCTGGTAAAGCTGATTGGGCACACCGCACCAGGACAAATGAAGAGGTGTTAGAGAGGCAGGAAGGACGGAGAATGAAGAGGGTTTTTCGTTTGGTTGGTTTGGTTTGCTTGCTTGGTTTGGTTTGGTTTGGTCTTTTAAATTTCTTTTGTGAGGGAGCTGCATGGGTGAGGAGAGGCTATGGGGGACTGGGAGGTGAGTGGAATTATGGTGCACGATGTGAAACTCCCAAAGAATCAATAAAGAAATTATGTTAAATTAAAAAAAGAAAGAAAGAATGGAACAAGGTGAAACCACCGCCATGCTGCCATCCGACTGGGAGGCGCACTCCGGGGTGAAGGCAGGAAGAAGCCAGAACCCCAGCAGTGTGGCCAAGTCCAGGAAGGGGATGCTCACGGTCAAAGCACCTGAGCTCCTGAAGTCAGGGTCAGGGTCTCTAAGTGTGTGGGGGGCGGGGTGGGGGTGGGGGCAAAGCAGCTTGCCCACATAGCTTCCATGACAGGCTTACTGGCAGTTACCATCCAGTCAAGCCATAAACTGGCACTTCCCAGGAACAGGCCAATCAGCAGTCAGGGGAAAATACCTAACATTCCAACCATTATATCACCAGGTGCCCTTTAGCCCATCTCATACCTATTTCCCTTTTACCAAGATACCCCTAGATAAATGTCAATCAGGGTCCCAAACCCTGGAAATCCCCTCACCCCCAACCTCTGCTAAGATAAAAACCCCACCCTGCCCTGGCTCGGGACTCTCCACCTGTACCCTGCACCACTGAGTTGGACACACAGCTCAGCTTGCTTGAATAAAGGCTCTTTGCTTTTGGATACGGATTTGGACTCCTTGGTGGTCTTTGGGGGGGACACCACGATCTGGGCATCACATAAGAAAGGAGCTGAGGGGCTGGAGAGATGGCCCAGTGGTTGAAAGCACTTGTTGCTCTTGCAGAGAGGACCTGGGTTCGGATCCCAGCACTCACATGGTGCCTCGCAAACACCGGTAACTTCAGCTTCAGGGGACCCGAGGTCCTCTTCTGGCCTCCATCAGCACCAGGCACACACGTAGTGGGCACATGCCGGCAAAACATCCACAGCCGTAAAATAAAAACATTAAAGGGTACACACTGCAAAACACAGTGTCCCCAGGGAGGCAAAAATGAAAGTATAATCAATAAACAAGAAAAGACAAAATGCAAATTTCAAACTACTCAATTTAAAAGAACAGAAAAGAAAAAAAAAACAAATTAACAGATAGAATAAAAGGAAAACGAACAGCAAAATGACAGACTTAGTGCAAAGTAACCAGTAACTGTGCCGAGTAGATACAAACACTTGAGGTAAAAAGCAGATGTAATTAGACTGAGTTTTTGTAAAGCATAATCTAATTGCTTGCAATGGACAAAGGGGCAAATTGAAGACTACCTGGGCTGGCCAGGCAGTGGTGGCACACGCCTTTAATCCCAGTGCTCACGGGAGGCAGAGGCAGGTGGATCTCTGTGAGTTCAAGGCCAGCCTGGTCTACAGAGTGAGTTCCAGGACAACCAGGGCTACACAAAGAAAAGCAAACAAACAAAGACTGCCTAGGCTGCTAGAGACAGACAGCATGGTTGTATCCTGGGAGACGCGTTTAGACTCTCCCCTCTCCCCACACTCTTCCTACCTTCCTCGGATAACACTGCCTCAGTGTAGCAAAGAACGTGGAATTTCTAAACTTTCTGTTATTTTGAGACAGAGTCTCACTGTGTAACCCAGACTAGCTTCAAAAGTCCAATGCTCCTGCCTCACACTACTGAGTGCTGGGGTCAGGTCAAAGGCGAGTATATGCCACCCTACTCCACTTGATCTTACTGATTCTAAGAACTAAATTACCTACATCTGTCTCCATCCATCCTTCTTACTAATTAAAAAGAAAAAGAAATACTTTATTAACTTACCAGTTAATTCTTTATTCATTTACTAATTAATTTACTCCATTAATTCTTACTAATTAAAATAAAGAAGCACACTTCTGAACAAACCGAGTCTCTCCCCTGCTCTTTGATTCGTAGCCTTCAAATGATCCTGCTACCAAGTCTCTCACTCCTGTTCTGGGGGTCTTGACAACTTCCTCTCTGCCTGTAGTCTGGCCTCCCCTCTCTCCTCACGGCCAGACCTCCTAGCCCTCACTGGAGGGTGATTCTGAGGGAGGTGACCCTGAGGGACTCAGCGAAAGCTTCCAGCTTACCTAAGCACATGTTTTGAGCCGCCATATAAGCAAGAAATAAAATTCTATTGTACTCAAGCCACAAAGTCTTTGCACTTATGTGATCCATGGCTGATGTGACCTAGCCACACCAAGGCGGGTGCCATTTTAACCTTCCATCTCGTGGTCAATATCCTTCTCTACTCGAAATGCTTGAAATACTTGAACTGCACCCCTGCCTTGCTCTTGCCTATTACCCTCACACTCTGAGACAGGGTGGATGTTCACATCTCTCCCAAATGCCTACGCTGATCCCTGGCCCCCCGTGAGTGTGTTACATGCAGCCTTTGGGGAGTTATTAGGGCTTAAATGAGGCAGCGAGAGTGGAGGTCCTTGACGAGCCCCACGCCCTTAGAGAAAAAGGGCAAGGTTCCAGCTCCTGCCCTCACTGAGGACATGTTGGAAGACTGTCCAAGGCCACGGTATGGCTCTTTCTAGGGACCTTGTTCCCAGCCTCCAGAATGGGGTTACTTAAGTCACTAGTTCTGTTATTAGTGGCCTGAGTAGACTGGAACACCTCTGGCACTTCTGTTACCTCCACAGCCCTTGACTCCTTGGCTTTTTTAGTTTTGACTTTTAGAAATAGAAACAGTTGTTGTTTTTGTTTTTTAAATCGCAATTGTGTGTATCTGTGTGATGATCAAGTCAGGCTAATTTTCATATATCTGTCACTTCAAGTCTTTATCAATTCTTTGTGCCGAGAATTAAATCTCCCATTAGCCTCTCTGACTTTGAATTTAAATAGAGAGAGCCTAAATCCTTGCAACATCTCACCCCTCAGCCCCATTCAACAGCCCCCTTCTTGCCATGCACTCACCGTGACCCAGCACCTAACGCAGGACATTCATGCAAGGAAAGTTTCCATCCAGTCTAAACACGCAGATTTCTGTCAGTCTTGGTGGCCATCCTTCACCTACTCACCTGACTATTATGTGCTTACCACAGTTATTCAACAAGTGGTAAATACTGTAGCAATTTCACCTTAACAATTTAGTTATCTCTTTCTCTTCCTAGACGGAGATCTTGGAGTCCACATACTAACCTGAGGGAATACTCATTGCATGCCTGAATGAATACTCCCTCCAAATAATGATTTCATAAACTGTTTTCAACAAATTTTCCAAGTCAGTATTTGTAGGTAAGATTAATGAATGTCTTTATGCCTATATCAACAAAAGAGCTGTTCCTTTTGTTTCCACACTGGGTATTTAAGCTTATAAGAATAATTGGTGTTTGAGATTAAAACTGGAGTTGGATTTTACTATTTGGGTAAGTTGATGAACTATGAAATCAAATAAACAACGCATGTTTTGTGGCTTGAACACAGCAGTTCATGTCTTGTTTACATAATAGTTCACAACAGGTGTTCAGGGCAGCTGGGCCTCCAGGACTCCAGGCTGCTTCCAATGCCTCACCTGCATCTTGCAGGACAGGGCGGGAGAGGAAGAGCGTGTGTTTACCAAAATGCCTTGGATCAGAAGTGCTGTAGACGGCTCCTGCTGATCTGGTAGCTATGTAATCCCGATGCTGTGAAGAAGGAAAGAAGGACTCTGCAGACGGTGTCCGCTGCGCCCGTCACCCACTTACCCTCCCTCCCACTCTGTCTTATAGTGGTATTCTATTTGTACTGAAATGTGATTTTATTTGTATGTTAATAAATAAAGTTGCCTAGGGGTCAGAGCTATCAGCAAGCCATAGCGAAAGCCAGGGCGGTGGTGGTGCACGCCTTTAATCCTAGCACTCGGCAGGCAAAACTAGGTAGATCTCTGTGTGTTCAAAGATACAGCCAGCATTGGAGACACACGCCCTTAATCTCAATACCAACCATAGAAAACTTGGAGGTCTATACAGAGAGGCAGTGACGAGGCAGTCACGTAGTTGGGTTTACAACCAATGAGAAGGAAGAACGAGAACTCTTATTTAAAGGCGAACGCACAGGAAATAGTCCCTTTTCGGAGAGGTCTCTTGGCGGGAGAGGCTAGCTGGCGGAAAAGCGGGTAAGACTCTTAGCTCTGACCTCTTTGGCTTTCATCTTTACATTGGCTCTGTGTCTCTTATTTAATAAGGCAGTTGGTTACATCTACACTGTCTTCCTCACTGTGTTTTTGAACATGTGATAATGGCATTCTAGTGTAAAATTAGATCATATTGGATGGTGCTTTTAAATTTCTTTTTTTTTATATTGATAGAGGCTTTTAAACTTCTTCTTTTTATATTGATAGAGGTGATGGGACCCCAATTTTCTCCCAGGAACTTTGTTGAGAGGTAAGGGTCCTGGGAAAAGGTGAGTGAAAGGATACAAAGTTTCAGTTACATGGGAGGAATGCGGTCAAGAAATTTGTTGTAGATATTTGTAACTATCATTAATAATAATAGGTGGCATAATTTTAAATTGCTTAATAGATTTTCAGTGTCCTCACAAGAAAAGTACATATGGGGCCAGGCCTGATTCAGACATTCTGCAATGTATATGTATGTCAAAACGCCATGTTGTACATCATAAATAAATATAATTTAACTCAAATAAAAAGTGTTCTGAAAAAAGCCCATTTACCTATTTCTGCCATGTGATAGGACAGAAAGATGTCTCCCATGATCTAGGAAAGAGGCCCTTGGCAGACAGACACAGTATTGAGAAGACTGAGCAGATGCCATAACAGGCTGCTCAGTCTTCTCTCAGAGATCAGGCCTCAATTTCAGTTTCCTGAGACTAAGCAAGCAGTTTCTGAGGAGGCCACAAACAAAGGACAATCAATGTCCAACAGCCCCGACAGCAAGGATGAGGAGGCCTGGTACCTGCAACACCAGGCCAGGCCTGAGCCACAGTCAGCAGCTCGAGGTGATAACCAAATAAGGACAAAGCCTGGGACTTGTCCAGGCCTGCCCAAAAATGGAAAAGCTATAGCCTTAACCAGCCTCTGACTAGCCCTAGCCAATTCGAACGCACTAATATGATTGCCATTTGCTTAAACCAATCATATTTAAGATGACTTAACTACTCTAGGACCTCCCCTTGGCTGTGCTTTAAAAAGGAGCCTGTGAGCTCCTCTCAGGGTCATCGCCATTTTGCCTTTGTGTAGGATGGTCGGCCCCAGTATGCTGGAATCTTTCTTGAGATAATAAACGCTCTTATTGGTTGCATACGTAGATGGTGGTCTTTTGTGGGACTTCTCCAGGACCCGAACAGTGTCTGCTAGAGTTTTGTATCAACTACTTTTCTCATTGCTGATGTAAAAGAGCTGACAGGAGCAGCTCCAGGAGGGGAGGCGTGCCTTTGGCTCACAGGAGGGAAGGAATGCCTTTGGCTCACAGTTTCATGGGACTCAGTCCATCATGGCAAGAAAGGTGTAACATAGCAGTGAGGCCCTGGGCTCAAGGTATCAAAGCTGCCCCTTCTCACATTTGACAGATCAGGAAGCAAAGAATGGGACTGGAAGTCTAAGTGAGTAACCCTTAAAGGCCACCTTCAGAGAAGAGGCTGTGACCGGGCAGAAGACACCAGAGTCGCTGCTGCCACCAGTGAGGCCCACTCACCCGTTCACCTGGCTCCCTGCCCCGTTCACCATGCAGCCTGCTTCTGCAAAGTGGTACAATCGAAGGGACTATGTATTCATTGAATTTTGTGTTGAAGACAGTAAAGATGTTAATGTAAATTTTGAAAAATCCAAATTTACTTTCAGTTGTCTTGGAGGAAGTGATCATTTTAAGCATTTAAATGAAATTGATCTTTTTCACTGTATTGATCCAAATGATTCCAAGCACAAAAGAATGGACAGATCAATTTTATGCTGTTTGTGGAAAGGAGAATCTGGCCAGTTGTGGCCTAGGTTAACAAAGAAGAGGGCAAAGCTTAATTGGCTTAGTGTGGACTTCAACAATTGGAAAGACTGGGAGGATGATTCAGATGAAGACATGTCCAATTTTGACCATTTCTCTGAGATGATGGATCACATGGGTGGTGATGAGGATGTAGATTTACCAGAAGTAGATGGAGCAGATGATGATTCACAGTGTTGATGAAAAAATGCCAGATCTGGAGTAAGGAATGTTGTCATCGCCTGGATTTTAAGAAAGAAAAATAACTTCTGCAAGATTTCGTTATTGAGAAAATTCCTGAGTTGATAGCTCTAAAGGCAGATGCTGTATTTGCCTCCTTTAACCCATTTTTCAACCCTTTTTTTTTTAAAGGCTTCACTAAGGGTTGATAATGTACCATTGTATGGGGCAATTTAAGTCAGCTAAGGTAATATCCTTATGCATGAACATTTTCCAGGATTCCATGAAGCAGTTGAGATCCTAGGCAACTGACACAGCAGCTCTGATGAATAAACATATTTTACCTAAGTCTTCTTTCTGTAACAGTTACTTACATGTTAGAAAGCTCTCAGCTTAGGGAAGAGAACTAGTTTTAGATCCTAGACCATGGACTTGAAGGGGCTGAAACAAATTGGCTGATATCTGCCATTCTTCCAGTGTACCTTTCAGAATTATTCCACTAAAGTTTATTTTTCAAAAAATGTACTTTACATTATTGTATGTGATCACTTGTCAGTGGTGAGGTGTATTTTAGCTAAAACTAGTGAATGCCCTAACTTAGATGGTTCTTGAAGCCTATACATTTGGTATTGTTTGGCCCTTGAGCTTTTACATTTCTTAGCATGGAGGACGAAGAAAGCTGTACATTATTGCTTGAGAGTCTGTACATTTTAGACCAGATTTGTATTTGCACTGTCAGTATGGCAAATGAGTGGAAAATGTTAATACACTATTGGATTTTTTTATTTCCTGTTTTGATTTCAGCTTATGCCCTGGCTGGAAAACCTCAATTTATGTTCATGACAGTGGGGATTTTTTTAAATGTCTACATTCTTTCTAATAAACTGTTGGAAGATTTAAAAAAAAAAAAAGCCACCTTCAGTGACCCACACCACCAGGCGAGCACCACACCCTCAAAACAGTACCACCATCTGTAACAGCTATTCAAACACATGGTGGGGGCATTGCAGATTTAAACCATAGCAACCTTTCATCTTGGATTTACAAGATTTACAATTTATACACATACATTTCTGTCATTTAAGAATTTTTAATGGAAGTCTTTTCTTGTTCTATTTTCCAAAATATAAAAAAGGAAGCATATTTGGGAGACTCATTCGCAAGTCACATAATCTCTTCCAATGACAGTTTCTAAGAACTAAAGGCTGATCTACTCTGCAACAAATTCATTTCTAATTATTTATATGCTGGCTTCCTTTCCTGCCTGCTCCTTAGAATAGTAGCCTTGTACTGGAAGTCACTGCTCCCTTTCCTGGAACCAACAGGGGATCAGTTGCCATCACAGGCTGCTTGACTGGCTTCGGTCACTCCTACCAGAGGAGCTTCTTGAAGTGCTCTACACAAGTGAGAGAATTGCTTTGTCTCTGGCCCCTTCAGGACTCAGTGGTGATGCTGCCCCCTCAGCCAGCTCCAGGGCACTGCAGTTTCCCTGTGATTTCACTAAATCCTCTCCACAACCTTGTAAATTATTTCATTACACTTTCCACAATTCACACAATCTTATTTCTCTCCAGCACCCTGATTTCTCAAAGTGATGCCACAGAGTTCTAACACTCAAATAGAAACTAGAGATTTCCTGGAAAAAAAAATTCATTTATCAAAATGTTATATAAAGAGTGATTAAGCACCACTGCCTCAGGCTATGCATTTAAGCTGCATTTGCCATCTACTCCAACCACAGAATACCTCCCAGGGGTTTCCTGGCATCTGAGAACCAGCATTTGTTGTGATACAGCTCGAGAGAGGCCTTGGCAAATTTGAGCCAAGGAGACACGCCATGAGGGTGGTGGTCAAGGGGGGCATGGTGGAAAGTTAATCACACCATGCAGACACGGCATCCATATGGAAAGTTTTATTAGGGGGAAGAGGGAAGGGAAGGGAGAGAAGAAGAAAGGGAGGGGGAGGGGAGAGAAGGGAGGGGGAGGTGCATGCTACCTCATGGTGAGAGGGGAGAGAGAGAGAGAGAGAGAGAGAGAGAGAGAGAGAGAGAGAGAGAGAGAAGGGGGAGGAGTCCTTTCTTAAAGGGAACTTAGGATAATATCAGGACACTGGGCAGGCCAGGGTATTATCTGCTTATTGGCCAGGATTCCAAGAAGTGGATCTGAACACTAACAGTGTTCTCCATACACATGAGGAAAATTCAGATAATAATAGAAAGACACAGGTGGCACTGTAAAACCTCTTAGAATATGTCAGTGACTTTTCTATTGGCTATGCTAAGATACCATGACCAAGGAAACTTTTCTATTGGCTATACTAAGAAACCATGACCATGACAAAAGAAAGCATTTATTGGGGCTTATGGTTTCAGAGGGTGAATCCATGATTGTCATAATGGGAAGCATGGCAGCATGCAGGCAAGCTTGGCACTGGAACAGTAACTGAGATCTTACATCTAATCCATAAGCAAGAAGCAGAGACAGAGGCTAGGGCTGGCATGGGCTTTTGAAACCTCAAATCCCTTCCTCCTCCAACAAGGCCACACCTCCTAATCCTTCCCAAATAGTTCCACCAACTGAGGACCAAGCATTCAAATATATGAGCCTATAGGGACTATTCTCACTCAAACCACCACATTCCACTCCCTGGCTCCCATGGGCTTACAGCCATATCATAATATAAAATGCATATCATAATCTGAAAGGCAAATTCAAAAGCTGTGGTGAGCCATAAGGAAATGATATAGGGAGTCCAGCTGTATATAATAAGCTATACTTTGACTGATCAAGGGTCCGTCCATTGGGAAGCCATTTATCACTGAATATTTGGTGTTACACAGTTTTAATATTCAGCTGTGCCTTGCTATGAATTTCTTGTGGGCCCATATACTACTAGATAATTGGCAAACAGTTCAGCTTCTCAGACCTGCTGAACCTCTAGGTAACTAACTCCCCAGCTGTAGATGCATAGCTTTGCTTCTTGTGCAAATGAAGCTCAGACCATCTCCTTCCTTCAGGCCTAGGGGCACAGCAGAGAGATTGACTGAGGACAGTAGGCTTTTTGCATAACCAGGTGCAGTAAGGACTGGAGTGGAATTCCACAGGCAGACACAGAACCTCGTGCCAGAAAAAGGAGAGGAAGACACAGATTCTGTAGAGGGTAGAGCAGATCTCTTATATAGTTGATCAGGGCCAGGGGTAAGGAGCCAGGAAGGATAGATGGAGGATGAAGGAACAGAGGACAAAGATGAGACCAAAAGCATAAGGGCTTAGTTATTACCAGGACTATGAGGGAATAGAAAAAGTAGGTACAAAGAGGAACTGAGACTCAGGACAGAACTGAAGCTGTATAGATAGTTTTGTCATAAAGGAATAAAGTAAATGGACAAAAGAGCATAGTGTACATAGATTCCTTTCCCTCAGATACCCCACGCCGGATGCAGCATCTTCCCTAGGACTCTGGGAGGAATTTTCTCAGGGTTGGAACTTGGGAAAATCCCATTAAAAAGCCCCATAGTCTTTCACAGTCTCAATATAGTTTCAAAGTCCAAAGTTTCTTCTGAGTCTTAAGGCAATCTCTTAATTGTAAACCCCTGTAAACACAAAAAGCAAACTACAGCCAGGCATGGTGGCACATACCTTTAATCCCAGCACTTGGGAGGCAGAGGCAGGCAGATCTCTGTGAGTTCAAGGCCAGCCTGGGCTACATTGTAAGTTCTACAACAGCCGGGGCTGTGAAGGGAGATTTTTGTCTCAAAAAAATAAAAGAAAAATAATTAATTTTTAAAGAAAATTACATATTTCCAACATATAATGGCATAGTATATGCATCACCATTCAAAAGAGGAAGAAAGGAAACAAGGAAATACTGAACCACAGCAAGACTGAACCCCAGCATGACAAATTCCAAACCCTCTAGCTCCATGTCTGATGTCAAAGGACTTAGATGGCTCTAGCCTTATGGCTTTGATGATACACCACACGTTTCTCTTGAGGGCTGGTTCTACTCCCTGTCTGCAGCTCTTCTCTACAGATATCCCACTGCTCTGGCATCTTCAAAATCTTGGGGTCTCCAGCACAATTCAGGCTTCACTTTCACAGCTTCGTGCAATGGCCTCTCCAGACCTCCATGCAGGTGACCACAGTGGCTTTCCTTAACCACGGAGGAAGATTTCACAACCCCTTTACTCCTTCATGGTGCTAAAGCCAGCACCATGTGGCCAATGTCACCAAGTTCTGATGCCTGCTAGGGATGAAACTTGGCCCCTCCTTGAACTGCGTTTGCATAAGCCTTGCTTCATTGCTTCCCTTTGCTGCATATGCTTTCCTTACTACAAGTTGTAAGCTTAGCTGGGTGGAGTCTTGCCCTGAGGTCACACACACGCACACACACACGCACACGCACACGCACACGCACACGCTTTATTCCATTTGTGCCAGGTCTCTCCTTATCTCTTTCAACACAAGCCTTGGCTCCAACATTAAACTTCCTGGTGCTCTTTTTCTCTTCAAATTGTACATTTTGTATTTCTCTTTGCCGCGTTTGCTTTTCCTGCATATGAGTGGTCATAATACAGCCAGGCGTTGGTGGCGCACGCCTTTAATCCCAGCACTCGGGAGGCAGAGGCAGGCGGATCTCTGTGAGTTCGAGGCCAGCCTGGGCTACCAAGTGAGCTCCAGGAAAGGCGCAAAGCTACACAGAGAAACCCTGTCTTGGAAAATCCCTTGATGAGGAGAAGTAAAAGATCATCCACCAATATGACACCTTTACAAGTTGTAAAAAAAAAAAATTAACAATCAAAGGTTGGGGTAGGGTTCTGTTTTTGTCTTTCCAAGATAATGGAAATACCCATCTTCCAAAAATCATAAGGCCTTGGATATCCGGATGTTTACAGCAGAAAAAAAAGAATCTATTGGTACCAATCTACACAGGGTAAAATCTCACTGTCTGACGTCTATATCTCTATCAGTCTAGAAAAGTTGTGGTTCCAATTCAATTATAAGCCAAGCTGGCTTTGGAGATGGAATTGGCTCACTCCTTCTCTAAACCCAAACATATTACTAAAAAAAAAAGATTGAGAGATTCTTCAGTCCCATATCAGAAGAGCCCTCTGGTGTGGGACAGAAAAAAACCAATAAAAAGGGACCATTGTCTTCAAGATTCTAATTCTCCCCATGCTTACTCTTGATTTCTCGGAATCCTTTCTTACATGTTATGTCCTCTTTAAATCTAAACTTTCCATTTTGATAAAAAAATAAGTTTTTCCAATAACAGTCTCTAAAATCTCCAGAAGAAAGATGGGGCCCCAACAACAACAACTCTACCCAATCCAGAATGATGCCATGGTAATCATCATCATACTACACTTCTTGCTAAAATTTCAGACAATCTTACCCATTACTCTAAGACTTGCTGTGGAACCTACAGTTAGTCTAACTGTGATTCAACTATCTGAGCTTTTTCACAATACCCAACAGAGATACCATCACCCCCAAAACAGCAAAAAGCAATTCTAAGAAAACGACGCCCCTTCTCCCTTAGGTTTCATATTTCTCAGGGTTATGGATGATGGTTATAGGGTTGGGGATGAAAAAAAATATTAAACTCAGTATTCTCCTTTTAAAAAAAATCTCAAAAAAAAGGGAAAAGAAGAAATGGAATAAGTAGATATAAGTTATTACGGTAGATTATTGTATATACTAATAAACAAATTTAGTAAAATAGCAGCCTTAGATAATTTGCACTGTACTTTGTACTGTTATGGATCCTTATATGTTGATACAAATGTAAACTATTTTTATATTCCTGTTTAAGATAATTTGTATATTGATACAAATACAGAACTATATTTGTTATAGTGTACATATATTTCTACTCTTATTTAAAATGTTTGTATATTGATACAAATGTAAATTTATATCTGTCATACTTTATGTATGTTCTACTTCTGTTTAGGATATTCTGTATATTGATATATATTTAAGATTATTGTCATGTTGCATATCACACTATACATTCTTACCTCTGTTAAAGATATTTTGTGTATTGTCACAATTCTGAAGTCATCGTCCTTTACCGTACATTTGCTTATAGACTGTTTACCTTGTTTACATGAAGCCTTAGTCCTTAGGTTATTACGGTAGATAAGACTTATAGATTTATAGTCACCTATGCTTGTCATCTCTATAGTTACGTTAGTTAGGTTATCCAGATTTACAGATACATAGGTCGGATGGACATGTAATCTTCAAACACTTCATAGACCTAGAGAATATGGCATTTAAATAACTTAGAATTCTGTTGACGTGAGACACAATTGCTCCTGGCAGCACCAATTTGATCCCGAGAGAACGTTGGACTTCTAAGACATTTCCAGTTGGAAGTTTGTCTTCTTGGCACAAAATGGCCTACTGGGCAAAGAACTGCCCTTGCCTCGACTGCTGACAGTACGAATGCAATGCTGTCCTTTCTGGACAAGCGGGACACAAGGAAAGCGACCACTGTACTCTGCCAAGACAGGGTAAGATGGTCTTTCAGAATTCCTGCTTCTGAAAATGGTCTGTCAGATACTCTAGGCCTGTAGCCAATTTGAATGCACCAACAATGCTGAGAAACATTAGGTGACTGTCCAGGCGGTCAGCTGTCTCTGTCTACTCTTGCAAGATTCCTGAAAGTTGCTTGTGTCCATCTTCCATTTCTCAGGTACCATTATATTCCTTCTCAGGTCTTTGATGGGATTGAAGACTAACAGTTATAGTTACAACTTAATATATATATATATGTATGTATATATATAATATCTTAGATAGAACATATTAAATTAGATTCAGGTTCTTTAGGATAGGACACCTTTTGGAATGATCTTCGTAACATGCCATTTACCTATGCTCTAGACTTCTCTGGATTTTAGTATATGTTTCTTGCTTAATATTGTTCACATTGATTGTAGTTCCATCTTATCTAGGTCATTAACCCTCTTTACCCCTGGACAATATTTGATAACCTTTCCTTGTATATAGTCTGATATTAGGTTAGAACCTTCTTATTTAGACAAAAGGGGGAGATGTAGTGGGTAGCCATTCCAACCTTGATCTGGAAGTTCCAACCCCCATTGAGGCTTTGGTAACTGTCACGCCTACAAGGCGAGGCCAAGAGAGGACCCTGAAGACCCGAGATTCAGATGCACTGTCTCTCTTGGTTCCCGGACCCTGGACGCTGGAGGTAGACTGAGCAGAGTTCTCCAGAGAACACCACCGGACTGTGCTACATCTTTCCCAGACCCTGCGACCTACCTATCCCTTCATTTGTAAGTTACGCCACTAAATAAACCTCCCTTTTAACTACGTAGAGTGGCCTTAATAATTTTACCCATATGGGCCTCCATAGTCCACATTGTTCTCAGCAACAGTGTCTTCTAAGCTCCTATAAGTCCTTTAAGCCCTGCTTAGAACCTTCAACTGCTTTTCTAGTCCGAAGTCTTCCATATTTCTCCAAAAGAACAGCAGGGTCAGGCCTGTCGCAGCAAAAGCCCACTCCCTGGTACCAATTCAGCCTTAGCTACTTTTCTATTGCTGTGAAGGGATACCATAACTGAGGCAACTTACAGAAGAAAGAATTTATTTCAAGCTTACAGTTTCAGAGGGTGAGTCCATGACCATTTGACTCTATGAGCCAATGAGGCCATTCTCATTCCAACCCCCAGAGTCCTCAAGATGTTTCTATTTTGTCTTCAAAATGTAGCCAATCCCTCACCCTGATGGCAGGGGACACACAATCCACCCCCTATACACCTGACCTTCATCCACTGCTCAGACCTAGGACATGACTCTCTAGCTCCCAAGTCATCATCCAGGTACGTCTCTAGATGGAGAGTCCACCAAGGAAATGTGCCATCACAGACATGAAGATTTGAACCCACGACTAACAAGAGCCTCATCAGACAATGAAACACAAACTGTGGACAAATGTTCAGAGAGAATGTAGAGATGCTACGGAAGTGCTAGGATCCGTTCATTTCACAAGGAATCTTTATATGGAAAGCACAAATATTCAAACTGCAGGTTTCAGAAACACTGATGTGGGATGACCCTGCTGTTTGTATTCTGACCCACCCCTTGAAGACCCACCCAGCATCCTGATGTCATCTTATGTAAAGTCCCCTTTAAGAAAAAACTCCCCTTTCGCTCTCCCACCTCTCACCAGAGGTAGCACGCATCTCTCTCTCTCTCTCTCTCTCTCTCTCTCTCTCTCTCTCTCTCTCTCTCTCCTCTCTTCCTCCTCCTCCTCCTCCTCCTCCTCCTCCTCCTCCTCCTTCCTCCCTCCCTCCCTTTAATAATAAAAACTTTCCACGTGGATGTCACATCTGCCATGTGAGTAACTTTCCACTCTGCCATCCACCGAGTCTGCATGGAGTACCTCATCCACCACGGGGCACCTTGGTCCAACCTGCCAAAGCCTCTCCCACCATTTCACAACATTAACACCTGAGATGCCATCAACCACTTCACAGAACACAAGTTATCCCAGATACTCAGTAATCTATTTTGAGAAAATGTTAAGACTCCAGACACACAAAGTCTCTCTTCTCTCTATGCACTCCCCATTTCTATCCTGACCAGCACTTCCCACTTGAGGAGAAATTGTTAGCTTCTCTTCAAGCACAATGCAAGCTCTTTGAGTGAGGAGAATAAGCCTTGTTTTTTAACTTTTGCTGCAGTGTGTGCTGTTAAACACTGTGAAGAAATGGAAAAATACTTGATAAATGAGTAGATGTCTCCTCCAGATCTTATTTCACTATCAGTCCTGAGGTAGAGTTTTTCTTTGCACCTACTTGAATGCCATTTTGTGCAGAGAAATATCTAGAGGCTACACGTTGGGAAGAAATTCATTAAGTCATTAGTAACGTAATCTCTCCATTCTAACTCTTCCCAGGTCCCCCTCACTCCCTCTCAACTTCATGACCTCTTGTTCTTTGTTATTTTTGTAAATATGGTACTCATATATGAAATCTTCAAAAAATAAAGTAATATTTGAAAAGTTTTGCAGCTGTTACATTCTTTACATTTCCTGAGCCTCACATGGATCTGGGAGATGCTCACAGGGCCCTACCTACCCTGCTAAACTATTGGCTACTGATGGATTCTGGGGAAGGAACAATCATTGTCTTCATTTGTGCACTCAAGGACAAGGAGTCCACCACGCTCCAATGTGTTGAAGTACAAAGGTCCTTGAGCCCACAGATCACCAGTGAAACCCAGAATGTGGAGCGCACAGAGTTGTCTTTCCAAAGGAAAAGATGTAATAGCTGTTTTCCACCCAGAAGACTGGGAATGGATGCCGTTAATGACCTGGTGACCTTTGCTATCTGCAGAGCCAGACCTCACTCAGATCTCCCAGACTGTTTATCCCAGACTCTCCCTCCCTAGACCTTTATCATTAGCTTTGTTTCTCAGTCAACAGAACCCTTCCTTAGGGGAGGTGTCATATGTAATCTACAGTCTGATGACCTACATGCTATCTCAGCCAGAGACTGCATCAGATCCTAGGCGTTAAGCCAATACAGGTAGCCTGTCTCTAGACCCCATATTCTTGGAAGAAATGACATGGACTTTGAGTTGAGTTTTAATGTAATCATGCCTCCTTGTGCACCTGGGGTTGTATTACACCAGGAAACTTTTTTTCCAAATTGTACAGTGTTTAAATATGCTTACAATAAACTGCCTGGTGTCAGACTCCAGAAGTTTGGAACAGCACTGACTTACGTCAGGCTGAACTGAGTTTTCCTTTTCTGACTCTCATGGCTCATTTCCCTGCTGGCTGTAGCATTTGCAAGGACCACCACACCAGTGAATGACTCCAAGCACATGCTCACACAGACAGTCCTGGTTAAACTCAGTGGGAAGTGTGTGAGAAAGACTTCGACGTGGGGAGGGGATTCAGGGGGTCGAGGATGGGAATAATAAAGGTGGAGGTGGGCAGTGGGAAGGGGATGAGCAGAAAGGACAGGGTGCGTAGTGTTCAGAATAAACAGAATGCAGTTTGTACATGTGTGAAAATTGTCAAAGAACAAATTTGATGAAAGGTATTAATAAAATACCATTCTCTTGCTTGCTACCTAGCCTGGTTCTGAATTCACCATCATCCTACCTAGCCTCCGGGTAGCTGGGATTATAGCCACACACCACCAGGCCCAGCCTGAAACTCCCACTCTGGGGAAGATGGAAAGTAGCTTCTAGTTCATTTCCCTTCCTTCCCCATCCCCCTTCCCCTCATCCTCTTTCTCTGTCCTTTCCAGCTCCCTCTTTTTCTCTGTCTCTCTCCCCGTCCCTTCCCTCCTCTTCTTCAAAGAAAATCATACAGAGGAGGCTCTGTGAGGTGCCAGTTTGTAACCCCCATGCACTACTCTGATCCTGACGCTAACACACATTCTGACATTGAGTCCTTTAATAGCATACACTTTCCTCCTGAACACATCCTACTAATGTTGCTGACTTATTTGAAGTTTCCTACTCCCTTGAGTTGGCTCCTCTCTCTCCGAGCTAGCCATTTTCATCTGGACATCCCAGTTATATATTAGGGTAGTCTTTTTTTTTTTTTTCCTCCTGGCAACAATGAACTGCACCGCATTTTATTCTGATCTCATCCCACACTCTGCCAATCACCAAGTCCTCGCTGAGTTCTAATGATACCTTTCCAGGTTCCTCCCACCCATCCTCAGCTTGTACTGTGCCTTCCACTATACTGTTCTAAGCACCAAGCCAAACACCAAGGATCACAGCTTACAGGTCAGCCCTTCAAAGCACTGCCGCTGTGCTCCTTCCAGACTGATAGGTCACACATAACCACTTCCTTAGTTACTTCTAGGGAATATTACAGCATATTTGTTTCCATGGGCTCACCTTTTAAAGAACGGTAAATGCTGTTTTCAGAAATAGTTACAAGAATTTCTATGGGGAAAACATCAATATTCTTCTACCGTAACAAAACATTTCATGCTGATAGCATGAAATTTCTAGATCAAAGCATGGGTAAGAATTTTAAGCTGTTAAATATACTTCCAGAAAAGAAAAGACAGCACCAATTTACCTTCCTCTATAACTACGAGCATCCAATATTATTTCTTAAAAATTCCAATTTAAGGCTGGCAAAATGGCTTGACAGGCAAAGGCACTTGGGGCCAAGGCTGGTGTCCTGAAGTCAAGCCCTGAGACCCGTGTAGAGAAAGAAGAAAACCAACTCCTGCAAGTGTTCCTCTGGCCTCCACACATGGCCTGGGGCACAGTCACACACACACACACACACACACACACACACACACACACACACACATAAAATAAGGAGATGTATTCAAAACTCTTTCAATACAGTTGTAAGTATTCAGCCAAGAGTAACACGCTGTGGTGTGCATTTGTTTCATGTGGCCTCCTGTATCTGAGCTACAGAGTATGAAAGAGTTCTGAACTCCCTCAGTATCTAGCACAGAGAATGCTTCTGGAGAAACTCAGCAGCTAGGCTCGGGCTAGAGTGACTACTGAATAGACCAAGATACAATGTCATCTTCCACCAGCAAACGCATCCCAGCAGGTGTGTGTCCACTCTGAGGAAAAGGCAAAAGCGGGGAGAACCAGGAAATATGGGTAGTACTCAAAAATGTGCAACCCACAGCTAGCAGAAGTTTCATGCAGACTTTCTAACAAAGCTTTGAAGGAGACCCCTCCTTCTGAAGAGTCAGTTGCTCCCATGTGCCTTCGTTATGGATCTTCTGGCATGGGAATAGCTCCCACTGACATAAAGGACCCCAAGAGTGCATTAGTAGGCAAATTAAAAATATTTAATTTCTAGGGATTAAAGAGTATACTTTCTTCTGGTGAGTTCCATAGTATTAATAATTCAATAATATTATAATTTTAAGAATCCCAAGTATCATTGAAGTCAGAGTTCAGAGAAGATGATAAAACCACTTAATGTAAAGGGTAAAATTGGAACCTTAGTACTCTGGATGTGATTATTCTGTGTGTTGGTTTGAAATAGAATGGCCCCCATAAGCACATAGGGAGTGGCATTATTAGGAAGTGTGGCTTTGTTAGAGTAGGTGTGGCCTTGTTGGAGGAAGTGTGTCACTGTGGGGTTGGGCTTTGAGGTCTCCTTTGCTCAAGCCACACACAGTTTACTTCCTGTTGCCTGCAGATCAAGATGTAGAACTCTCAGCTCCTCCTCCAGCACCATGCCTGCCTGAACACTGCCATGCTTCTCGCCATGACAATAATGGACTAAACCTCTGAACTGTAAGCCAGCCCCAGTTAAATGGTTTCCTTTGTAAGAGTTGCTGTGGTCACGGTGTCTCTTCACAGAAATAGAAACCCTAAGACACTCTGCAACCTGACATACAGCATTGTCTTCTTCTGGTGCCTTTCACTGTTCCTTTTGTTTTGTATTTTGTCAGTTTTTATCTGTTTGTTTGTTTGGTTGGTTGGTTGGTTGGTTGGTAAGCTTTTTCTGTGTTTTTGTTTAGTTTTGTTTTTGCAAAAAAAAAATTATAGTGGACATTTGAACTCAAAATGCTGTTTCCTGTTGTTCTTAGAAAATCTTGAAAAGGAAAGCCGCAGTTACATGGGTACACTGTGGACACTTAGAGAGATACAAAAGAAAACTTTTGCTAAAGGGACCATCAAAGAAGCAAGTTCAACCATCTGTCACAAAGACACAGCTGCAGGTCTTCACCTGAGTCACCAAATCATGCCCTGGCTCCTGAGTCTCAAACTGGGAATTCAAGGATCAGTGACCAAAACTTGCTTTTCTAGTGGTCCCAGGGTGCTAGCTCCATTCCACAGTGTGTACATCTGGACAAGTGTCTACCACAGATGCTAACAGCTACTAAATGTTTAAACCACAGACCCAGA
This sequence comes from Peromyscus melanophrys, assembly GCA_902168415.1. Lineage (NCBI taxonomy): Eukaryota > Metazoa > Chordata > Mammalia > Rodentia > Cricetidae > Peromyscus > Peromyscus melanophrys. Next base: position 43,514 of record CABHPR010157437.1, on the reverse strand, counting down.
AATAAATGCTTCCTTCCTATACCTATATGAATAATTTCACACAAGCATGTCATGAAAAAGGGTTTGTTCTGACTGTTATGAATTATGAACTACAATTTTACTCATTTATAGTTCACTGTGCTCTATGAGTCTTACATCTCTCCTACTCTATACACAAAAAAATTCTCCTCCATAAAAATTAATGCTCCCATTTAACACTCAGGGAAGTAATACTGAGAGAAAATGTGCTTGCTCAGTAGTGGCCTAGATATCTTGCCTGTCACTCTAGGCCCCAAGAAGGGACATTATGCTTTCAAAGTGTCTGTGTTAGGAAACCAGAATAGGCGTGGTGTGGCACATGCCTCTAATTTTAGCACTCACCAGACCCAGACAGTTCTCTGTGAATTAGAGGCCGATCTAGTGTACACAAAGATTCTGGCCAGCGGAGTACATGGGAGTTCCTGACTGGGGAAAAAAAGTAGAGCTGGGCTGGGCAGATGTCTCAGTGATTAAGAGTGTGTCCTGCCTAGCTTCCAAAGGACCCAAGATAAGTTCCCAATACCTCCATCAGGCAGCTCACAACTGCCCGTTAACTCTTGTTCCAAGGAATCCAATCCACTTCATTCACAGGCACAAACCCACACATAATTTAAAAAGAAAATAGAACTCTTAAGAAAGAAAGTGAAAAGAAACTGGAAGAAGTCAAGACTACCCTTCTCATCAACTGGAAGGTTCAATACCCAGGAAATGGCTCTTGCCAAAGTCTTCTGAACCTTCAACACAATCTCCACCAAAATCCAATGCCAAATTCACAAAAACATAAGAAACCTAAAGTTCATATAAAGGCACAAAATCCCTCAGTAGACAAAGCAATTCTGAAAAGAAGGATGAGGCTGGGAGGGTCACCATACTGGTTTCAAATTATACTACAGAGCCACCGTAACAAAAACTGCATGGAAATGGCACAAAAAAGAACAGACACATGTACCCGTGGAATAGAATAGAAGATCTGGATATAAACCCACACACATACGACATCTAATGTTGTACAAAGATGCCAAGAGCACTTGTTGGCAAAAAGCCAGCTTCTAACATGGTGCTGGGTAAACCGCACATCCAAATGTAGAGGAATAGACTTGACCCCATGCATAAAAATGAACCCCAACCAGATCAAAGGCTTTAACATAAGACCCAAGACTCTGAAACTGCTGAAGGAAAAAGGAAGGAAATTCCACAGGATGAAGGCATTGGGCAAGCACTTTCTGAGCTGAACTCTAGTTGCTCAGGAAATAAGCCCACCAACTGGCAAGTGGGACCTCATTTATAAGCCTCTGTACCGGGAAGGAAACAGTCAAATGAAGCGCAGCCTAAAAAAACTGAAGAAAATCTCCATGTGCTATAAACCGGGCAGATTAACACACACTTTCAAAAGCTGCCAGCAAAATGGCTGAGTGAGTAAAAGCACTTGTCCGCCCAGGGTGATGACCCGAGGTTGATCCTCGAGAGCCATATGGTGGGAAGAACTGACTTTCGTCCTCTGATCTCAAAATGCGCTGTGGCACAGGCACTTTCTCAAATAAGTAAATGTAATTTTTTTGTCAACTTGACAAAAACTAAAGCTATCTGGGAAGAGGGAATTTCAATTGAGAAAAGGCCCCCATCAGACAGTGGAGCATTTTCTTGGTAAATGATTGATGTCAGAGGACTTAGCCCACAGTGAGCAGTACCACCCACCTGTGTGCAGGTGGTCCTGGGTTATATAAAAGCAGACTGAGCAAGCACTGGCAGCAAGCCTGTAAGCAGCACCCCTCCGTGGTTCTGCTTCAGTTCCTGCCTCCAGATCCTGCCTGAAGTTTCTGATTTGGCTTCCTGTATGATGAACTGTAACCTCTAAAATGAAATCAGTCCTTCCCTCCCAAAGCTGCTTTTCGCGGTGGTGGTACCCATCACAGCAACAGAAAGCAGATCAGGACATTAGCTGTCAGAGCGATGCCAATATAAACCAGTTTGAGATGCCATCGCCCCTCAGTAAGAAGGGCTGTCATCACAATACCCACAGACGAATGGAGCTCTCACCCCTCGTCAAAGAAGCTCCTTGATGCAGCAGACAGAGACCATTACAGAAGGTCATGACTGGTCAAAATGCAGAGGATTACTGACCATGGGGTGCCCAGCCCCAGTAGATACATCTACAACACAAAGGCTATCCCTAAGGCTCAGACAGCGTCTGGTATAACATCAGTTCTATGACTGTGAGTTTCTTCTACATCAGCAAGTCCTGGTAGGGAACTGACCACTGTTGTTTTGCTAAGTGAACAAGTCGTCAAATTGTTTCCTGAACATTTACACTCATGGATTAGCTTTGACCTGAGAAACTTCTGTTTGCCATTACTCCAGAGACTCATTACTGGTCCAAGTGCTGCAAATAAGTGACTGTGGAATGTTTGGTCATAAATCAGACCTTCTCCAAAGCTCAAAGAATACTGCAGAAGAAGGAGTGATAAGAAGGTAAGAGACAGAGGCAGTGGGGGCAGATCGTTGTGCAAAGCTATCTTCTGGGCATGGATAGCCATTGCACTAATGAACCCACGCAGCTACAAGTTCCTGAACAAGAACACACAAGATGGACCATCAGCAATCCATCATGGAGCAGAGGTCCCAAAGTCCTATCTGTCCATATATTGTTAATAACTGGTGGAGACAGAGACGTTTTCTTCAGTGGTGTAGCCCCTGGGATGTTGCCCACAGATAACCTCTGACCCATGCCATTTAAGCATCCCAATTTAAATTTGTCAGATCACCAAAAACAAAAACAAGATATAAAAACAGAAGGAGGTCTAGTAAGGAAGAGGAAGGGGATCAGCAGGATTGAATAATGAAGACAGAATACCATCAAAATACACCACATATGCATGAAAATGTCAAAATGAAACCCATTAATATGTATAATTAGTGTGGGCTAGTTAAAAATGTTATTAAACCCATGCATTGAACTTTTAAAATTTTAACATGTGTATTTTACATTTCCAGAAAATTCTCTCTCTCTCTCTCTCTCTCTCTCTCTCTCTCTCTCTCTCTCTCTCTCTCTCTCTTTTTCACAACTCCACTTACCCAATCCTGGTCTTGGCAGGTAGGGAATGCTGCTGTTGTCATTTGATTGTTTGGTTTGATAAATTATTATTGATCTTTGTGAATGTATCCATTATTGCCTGCCCTAAGTATTTGTATCATTCCATTAACAATTAAAAATCTATTTTAGGCCATGGTGGCTCCTTTTCTCCTCAAATTTTACATGTCGTAATTTACCCTGCTCAGCTTGCTCCTTTTAATTATGAATCTTCATTAGTTACTAATAACCACACGGTAGAGTCTATACGGGGCTGTTTTGAGATTTCCTCTGCCAACGGAATTAATCCAAAACTCTTTAGCCCCTGGCAGACTCTTTGGACAAGGACAAAAGGCATCTTCATTCTTCACCAAAATATCACAAGAATGATCTCTAGGCCACATATTAATAATCTTCTCCTCTGAAACCTCTTGAGCCAGCCCCCTGACAGTTCAAATCACACTGAGCACCACTGTCTTCCATGCTCCTACTAGGATGGCCCACTAAACTACACTTGAGGCGTTCAACTGCTGTTCTAATCCATAATCCCAAGGTCCATATTCCTTCCAACAAAAGCATGGTCAGGCCTATCACAGAAATACCCTAGTCCCTGGTACCAACTCTGTCTTAGTTAGGGTTTCTGTTGCTGTGAAGAGACACTATGACCACAGAAACTCTTATAAAGGAAAATATTTAACTGTGGTGGCTCACTCACAGTTCAGAGGTTCAGTCCATTATTGTCATGGTGGGAAGCAAGGCAGCGTACAGGCAGACACGGTGTTAGAAAAGGAGCTGAGAGTTCTTAGATGTTGATGCACAAGCAACAGGAAATGGTGTGAGGCACTGGGCCTGGCTTGAGCATTCATGAGACCTCAGAGCCCACCTCCACAGTGACACACTTCCTCCAATAAGACCACACCCACTCCAACAAAGCCGCATCTCCTAATGGTGCCACTCCCTTTGGGGGTCATTTTCTTTCAAACCACCACAGGGGTCTTTTTTAAAAATTTCTCTTTTCAAAATTTATTTATTCTTTCATAATTTGATATACAAAAAATTTAATACATATATATGTACTTTGATCAAATGTCTTCCATTATGTGCTCTTATGCATTTCTCTCTCCTACCCCTCGGAAGGGGGTCTCCTTTGCAGGTGGAAGTGTGACTGATAGATTCTTGTTTGTTAATTTAGCTGAACTAACCATTTTTAAAGCTGAGAATGCCAATGCTTTCTTTCACCAAACAAACCTTTCCTGTGCCTCATCCCAGCCTCTGGAGAGACTTTTAGAACTTCCCTTTAAAGTCTGAGAAACTGATATGAATTACAGTGTCATGAGGCTCAGTGGCATGACCCTGCACTGATCCGGAGGAGGAATAGCTCCTAAAGCCAGCTTTCCAGACAGATCTTTAAACCAAGTAACAACCCGAAACCAAGTCCCTTCAACGTGAGGAACACAATGCCTAAGCTTTAAAAGAGTTTGAATCTTCATGAAGGCATGCTCACAACACCCCACCACTTTCCTCCATTCTCATTCAAAATATCCCAAGCTGTAGCAATCTCTACCATATTTAGTTTGCAAGGACTGATCTGCTTTTTACTCAAACAGCACCACTGATCATATGAAATTACACTTTTAAATTTAGGGTTAACATATTATTAAATAAACAACTTTAGAGTTTATATTTAATTTACTTTCATAAAACTAATAAAACAAAATGATTCTGAGTTTTGTGTATGGGCATATTCAAATAGCACTAGAGAATTCATTCATTAACACCAGAATTGTTTTCTTTAGAGGAAATCCTTTCTTTGTTCCACCTGGAAGAAGATTGGGCTGTCTCATGTCCAGGATCTCCAGCCCTCACCACTGTCCCTCCCTCCACAAGAGTCACCAAGAGTCAGATGTGATTCTGTAAACATTCCTTCCTCGGCCATCTTCACATCTTCTGCCTTAGTTGAATCCCCCAAAGGTTTGTCATCAGAGGAGGAAGGAGATGAGACTCAGGCTCCTGTGTGTGGTGTCACCACACTGCTTGGACTTCACTTGGCACAAGTGTGTTATCACACAGCAAGTGGTGTCATATTGCACAACACAATAGCCAAAGCCTCGAAGGCAGAGTATGGTGGTGTGGTCTGTAATCCTAGCACCAAGAAGTCTGAAGCATGAGGATGGCACACTCCAGCTACCTTGTGAGACTCTGCCTCAAAAGCACAAAAACAGGCTGGAGAGATGGCTCCATGTTCACGAAGAGCATGTACTGCTCTTCTAGAGTACCTGAGCTCTGTTCCCTGCACCCACATTAGGGGGTTCACAACAGCCTGTAACCCTAGCTCCAGGGGATTCAATATTCCCTCTGGCTTATATAGGCACCTGCACTTGCATATGCAAACACTCTCTCTCTCTCTCTCTCTCTCTCTCTCTCTCTCTCTCTCTCTCTCACACACACACACACACACACACACACACACACACACACATACAATTAAAAATAAATTCAATAAAGCAAAAAAAAAAAGAGGCTATGTGAGCACTGAGCTATGATGGGAGAATTTAGTTATGAGGACATCAGCCTGATGATCTAGAACATTTTTAAATTATCATCAAAATAAAAGCCACAAAACTTCGAAAAATTCCCACAAATGAGTCATGAGCAATCCTTTCTCATGTGCCAAGCAAACAGGTGGCGTGGTGGCATCACAAATAAGATATTCCACTGGCAGTTTTGATGTTTAATAGCCAAGAATGCTGCCGACTAAGGCAATTCTTTGAGATGATTTAGGCCCCAAACAATACCATTCACTTAAGAAAATATCAGGGTAAGGGAGAGTTGTTATTACAATAGGGTGAGATGGTTTAATTTTACAGTCTTACCAACAATTCTAGGAAGTTCAATAGCTTAGTGCAGTGGTTCTCAACCTTCCTAATGCTGCACCCCTTTAATACAGTTCCTCATGTGGTGGTGACCCATAACCATAAAAGTGTTTTTATTGCTACTTCATAACTGTACCTTTGCTACTGTTATGAATCATAATGTAAATATGTGATATGTGACCCCAAGGGGTCATGACCCATGGGTTGAGGACCACTAGCTTAGAGCATTCAGTGTGCTGCCTCCCATCCTCCTCCAGGGTTCCCCAACTTGTTAATTCTTGTTAATCACCCTCAACTATCAGCCCCGGCTGCTGCTGATAGTATTCCTGTCGACCTACAGCATTTAAGGTAACTGCTTCTTTACAGGAGAGTGTCAAATCTTCCATGAGTTTTGCGATGAGATAAGTTGCTGAGGGAGATGGATTCATTTATTCATTCATTTTTTTCTCAAATATCCAACAAGGAGCAACTCAGTGTCTGTAGCAACCTAGCAATGGGATATAAGTGAGCAGGAGAATGCCCCTGCTCTCATGAGGCATAATTCAATGATGGTTAAGTACATGAACAAAAATATAAGTCCTGTTGTAGTAAGTACTACAAATAATAATGATGATGGTTATGATGATGATAATAAGGCAGGTATATTAGTCAGGGTCCTCTAGATTAACAGAGCTAATAGAATGAATATATAGATTATTATATATTATACATTAATATTATTATGTTAATTATAATGTATAATGTATACTATATTATATATTAATGAATATAATATATATTAGTAATATATATTCATTCTATTAGCTCTGTTATTATACATATAAAGGGGATTTACTAGAATGGCTTAGAGACTATGGTCCAGCTAATCTAACAATGGCTGGCTGTGAACAGAAAGTCTAAGAATCCAGAAGTTGCTCAGTCTACAAGTTTACAATGTCTCAACTGATCTTCAGTAGGTGCTGAGATCCTGAAGAGGAAGGCTCTAATGCCAGTGAAGGAATACATTTGCTAGAAAGGCAAGGGTAAACAGAGAAAGAGCAAAAGCTTCCTTCTTCCATGTCCTTATATAGGCTTCCAGGAGAAGATATAACCCAGATTAAGGTGTGCCTTACTGCCTCAAGATCCAAATTAAAGGCATGTGTCTTCCTACCTCAAAGGTCGGCTTAGAAGTGGATCTACCTACTTTAAATTAAGCAGAAATCCCCGGAAGATGTCCCCTCCATTTTTTGGATTTTAGTTAATTCTTGATGTAGTCAAGTTTACAACCAAGAATTGCCATCACAGCAGGCTAAAGTCGAACTGCTAGAGGTGGCCGCTTTCCTGGTCATCTCTAGGGCTCTTCAGATAGGCATAGAACTGCTCTGGGCCTCCTGGGATGAAAGCCTACTCCCTGATCTGTCATTCCCCCTCTGGCTTCATGAGAATGAGAGACAAATCTCTCTTCCATGTCTTCACTGAAAACAAAAGTCGTCCCAACCACGTGTTCTTCAAACAGAGATCATCACAATACACCTTCTATTAACCACTAAGCTTCTTACTACAGCACATCTATTATATTATACCAATCAAGCAGAAGATGCCTCACCCCCAGTGAGGTCTCCTCTTGTTGAGTAACGCAACATTTGAGATTCAAGTGTGTGGGATATAACCATGATTTGTCTCGCTGTGGGAGGACATTCAGCTTTAATATCTCTGTCCCAGTGACTTCTAATTCTTTCCAGGATACTGACAAAATGCACTCTTGGGTATAGAAGGTGCCACATAGTCAAAACAGTCTCCCAAGACTCTTCCAATAGAATGTTGCTAAGCCTGAAAGCTTTTGAGCTGGTAACAGTTCCTCTAACAGACAGTATTCTACTTCTCAGAGACATGTATTAGGCATGCTAACACCAAAATCCAGTTCTAAAATTTGAACTTAATATCTAAGAAACATGTATTTTAAGCAGTGTTTCTCAAAGTGTGGTCCCCAGACCAGCAGCAGAATGTCACCTGAGAACATGTTAGAAATTCAAATTATGGCCTCTGTCCTCCCTACCCTACCCCTGCTACACATTGAGTCAGAAATGCCCAGCATGGTGGTTTGAGTAAGGGTGGCCCCCATGGCTCATATCTTTGAACGCTTAGTCAACAAGGACTGGAACTGTTGGAAAGGTTCAGAAAGGTTAGGAGGTGTAGCCTTGTTGAAGGAAGTGTGTCCCCGGTGGTGGGCTTTGAGGTTTCAAAAGCCCATGCCAGGCCCCATTCTCTCTCTCTCTCTCTCTCTCCCCCCCCCCTTTCTCCTCCCATACACAGGTCAAGATGTTGCTCTTAGTTATTTCTCCAGCACCATGCCTGCCTGCCACCATGCTCCCTACCATGATGACAATGGACTAAACCTCTGAAACTGTAAACAAGACCCCCATTAAATGCTTTTTTTTAATAAGAGTTCCCTTGATCATGGTGTCTCTTCACAGCAATCGAACAGTGACTAAGACCAGCAATCTACGTTTAATAGGATTTCAAGGTAATCCTTAATGTTAAAGGAACCACTGATCCAAGGCATCCTAAAAAGACCATGCTTGTCACTATTACAAAGAAGTATCCTAAAATGAAGCAAGCTAGCAGATAACACACTAAAACTATTGAAAGCTATTGGGGTCCAGACTCTCAATAGCTTTCTCCCAGGGTCCGTGGAAGAATCTACAACCAGCTGATAATCTAATCTTTGACGATATTAAGTGAATCTATGTACATGAAATTCTTTAGTCCATAAACTTTATTCTTCTGAGTCAGTTCTCTCTGCATGGCTTCTATTCTGCTCTCTTACTTAGCTCTTTTCTTGCCTGATTTCTCTCTACATTTATCTGCTGTCCCCTCTAAGTTCTATCTTAATTCCTTCATCTTAGTTCTGCCCCATCTAGGTTCTCATCTATCTAGTTCTTTCCCATCTTAGCTCCTCTCCCATCTCCTTTTTCATCTCCTTCTTTCTCATCTTGTTCCTCCCCAACTGGCTCTTCCTTATCTTCCATCTTGTTCCTATAGTTCTCTCCTCTAGCCCTTCAATCTAGTTCTCCTCCAATCTAGTTCTTTTCCAATCCAGTTCTCTTCCAATCTAGTTCTTCCCCATCTCAGTTCATTCCTCTCCAGTTCTTACCCATCTAGTTCTTCCATTCTCTTTTTTCTCCTCTGTTCCCTTCCTCTGAAAATAAAACTGCCATTTATCCCTTTGGCCCTTATCTCTCCAAGCTGTCTCTGCTCCCACCATTTTCTGGCAGGGTAGAAGAAGTGTGCTCGATGGCTAGACAATTTGGCTAGGCAACTTCTGTCACAGCTAGATGCACCTGGTAATTGTTAAAAGGATATCTAAAACTAGATATAAGAAAAGGAGAAAGTTAAGCTTAATTAGCACATCCACCAGGCCTTCTCAAACAGCTAGTCTGGATGCGTAAGTCGGTTCCCAGAGAGTCTGGGAGGTATCTCAGATAAGATGGTCCTGGCCGGATGCTGCTAATGAGGATAATTACAGAAAGGCCTGAAGTTAGGGGTCCTGGCTGCGTTACTGCACAGAAGGTTATCTAAATATTCCATTAGTAGAGGGGAAGATAGTGCCCAATGAATGATGGAAAAGCTACAATAGCACACGAGAAATTCATAGCAGGAAACAACTAATAATCAAAACCAGTATCACCAAGACTCCTTGAGCCTGGGCTTGACCTCTGGAAGAGTTCTTAACTCCTCCAAGTGTAGCTTTGTCATCCTCAGCTGAATTCCTGCTTCATCTACTTTTTGTGGCTTGCAGCATAAAACCATTTAAGAACCTAGCAAGCTCATGGAGAAAGTAAATTACTTGACTTCACTCTTTTATTTCTTTTTTTCAGATCTGGGTGCTGGAGGGTATGGGACCACTTTGTTGTGTAAGTAGCTGGTCAGATTCTGGGTCCAGATCTAGACAGAAGGCAGAGGTATGGCACAGTCCGGAAAAGCAAGCACAAACACTCCAGAACACCAGCTGCTCTTCATCATCCACGGTCGGATTGAACACTCTTATGCTCCACCCCATACCACTGCACATTAAAAACAGGCCCATCTGCTGCAAGCACAATCCCACCCTGCTTGTAAATTATTCTATCACCTCCAAATATGGTACGCATTTAAAAATACATCATTGCAGTTTATAGATCGGTGTCTTTTGCAAATGCAAGTCCAGTTAATGGCATTCTCAGCTGTGGCCTTCCCTGTGCTGGAATACAATTGGCTGCCAGGAGTGTATTCTCTGCAAGAGCCACCGGAAGTCTCCTCTCCTTCCTCCTATGTAGTAACTTCCAGAAGCACTCAGACTCTTGGGAAGCAGTGAAGGAAATCTGGTCCCTTGATAGTCCATCAATAAAAACCAAAACTGTGGCTCATGCCTGTGATCCCAGCACTCAAGATGCAGAGTTAGGAAAATCAAAAAGTTCAAGGTCATCCTCAGCTACAAGGTAAATTCAAGGTCAACCTGGGATACGTGAGAAAGGACATAAAGATTAAATTAACTAACCAAAGAAATTATGCTCTCCAAGGTAATGGTCATTGGTAAGCAAAAGAGAATAGATGATACACTTGGTCGAGAAATGCAAGACTTATGATCAAGCAGACTCATGGCTCCAATTTTAAAACTCTAGACTTAGCTACAAAGTAGATCCCTTTCTAGGCTAATTACCAAAATGAATGAAGGGTTGGAGTTCAACAGCTCTGGCAGCTGTGAACTCAAACCACAGTAAAAGGAGGGGTTTTTGTCTTGGTTGCCCTGTACCTTCTTCTCCACTCTGGGGCATCTTTCCTCTCCACCACACCCAACCCAGCCAATTATCCCACCTTGGCAATGCCCCACTCATCACCTTGACCCAGATGTCTAAGGCTGAGTGAGAACAGCCCTGTCAGATTCCATAAATGTGTGGTGATGACTCCAACTGAAAGAGACATTCTGTCACAAGGGAAGTAGAGCTTGTCAAGAAAAATCACATTAGCATTGGGAAGTGCTCAAGTTTCGGGTTAGAAGGTTTTATTTTTAGAGATAAGTTTTCTATTTCATAATTTGCAAAAAAAAAAAAAGTACAATATAATAAACGGTCCTTCATTTTAAAAACCAGAACTAGTATTTTACTACCATGGAACCATTAAAATGTATATTTGTCAAAATCAAGACAATCCCAATTCTTCAAGAAGTTTAAGCGTTGGACTATATTCCGCTTATTCTAGAAACTGATTACCATTTCTTATTTTGCCCTGTGAAACATTTCATCCTTCCAACATGTCCAAAATGAGCTAATTTGCATCTGCTTTCCACACAGTTACCAAGGCCTGGGAGACACTGCCTTCCTTCTGCCCCGATTCTGGGAGTCCAGCCCCCACCCCCCACCCCCACTCTACCCCAATTTCTTCCTTTCTCCTCATCTCCTTTCTCTCCTTTCCTCTGTCCATTCCTCCCTAACAACAAAGTTCTGAAAAAAAACAAGCTAAGGGTGAAAATATTTACAGGGTGAGAATTTCCGTCTCCCGCTTCCACTTGAAGGAAAGTGTGAGGGGTCGGGACAATGATTTACTGGGTTTTGTGTCTTCCTTGCCAGGTACAGAAGGTCCCTTGGTTTTGTGATTCTTTCCCATCTTGGTGGCCAAGCAAACCACAAAGGGGTCACTTCTGTACTGCCCCAGGATGAAGAGCTCGATTAGCACATGGGGACACAAGAGGGAACAGCATGCCCCCAACAGCCCTGCCAGGAAAAGCAGCCGGTGGAGTCAACAAGAGCAACACAACCCGCCCTGGCCTCCCTCCTTCTGAGAATCACACCATCTATGTGTTTACAGGGAGCCGGGAAAGGCTGTGAGAAAGCATTCACCGCAATCCTGTCAGCCCACCTGCTTGGCCAGCGATGGATGTCTCCCACCCAGGCCTCCAGCCCTGCAGCTGGGGTAGCAGGTGAAGCACCTGGGAACTTTCCATCAGACAATAGGAGGCCCTCCCCTCAGCCACCCAGCAGTGCTCAGAGCCGTGTGCCGTGTGTCAGAAACACAAGAACATTACAAGTCAGGGTAAAAGGAGAATAGCACCACTGGATGCCGAAGATAAAAACGGAAGGAGCTGCAGACAGGGCAAGTGCGAAGTAGTTAATAATACTGAGGAAGGAGAGTGGAAGAGAGAGCTCGGTCAGTGAGTGCTTGCCTCGCCAGTACCAGGACCCAGATGGTCTCTCAAACCCACACTTCAAAAACCCAACTTGGTATTTATTAATCACGTGCTACGGAGGCAGAGATAGGCAGATCTCAGGGGCTGCTGGCCTGAGCTTAGTCACTCCAGTGAGAGACAAGGAAGAGCAGCCTGAGGATGATATCAGATGGTGACCTCTGGCCTGCGCATGTAGGCACAGACACAAGCAGCCCCACCCACACGTACAGGCACATATATGTGTGGTTGCACCCACACATGCATATGCTTACATACACATGTGTGTGTGTTTGGGGGTACATGCACATGTACAAACACACACACACACACACACACACACACACACACACACAGATCTAGGAGGAAAGTGCAGGAAGCTTGTAAAGCCAAGAACTATGATAGACTAGAAAACTGCATACAGGTTCTGGTGTGGCTCATTCTTAAAAGAGATGGTATTGATAATCATCATGTTAACCAAAATAAGCCCATTCTATAAAAGAAAGAAAAAAAATCTATGTTTTCTCTCATATGTGCAAACTGGGGGCAGGGAGAGACATGCTAAAATGGGATGTTTAGTTAGGGTTTCTACTTGCTGTGCTAAAAGACCATGACCAAAAGCAAGCGGAGAGGAAAGGGTTTCTTTCCCTTAGGCTTCCACAATAGTCCATCCTCACAGGAAGTGGAGGCAGGAAATTATGACAGGAACCGGGAGGAACTGAATCAAAAGCCATGGAGAGGTGCTGCTTCTCGGCTTGTTCTTATGGCCTGCTCAGCCTGCTTTCTTCCAGTACCGGGACCACCAGGCCAGGGTGGCACAGTGAACTGAGCCCGCCAACATCAATCATCAGCCAAGAAAACACACCCCAGGCTTGCCCACAGGCCAGCTCTGGTGCGGGTATTTTCTCAACTGAGATTCCCTCTTCTAAAATAGCCCTAGCTCATGTCAACTTGACATAAAGCCAGCCAACCCAGACACACTGAGAATGAGGAAAGGGAGCAGAAAAATAAGAAAATGTCCTAGAGGGGTGAATGTGATTTAAAAAAAACATACATATATGCATGTTTAGAGGTGTCATAATGAAACCCAGTGCTCTATACAATGTATTGTGAGATCACACTCACACATACACATACATACACACCCACATACTCACACATTCACACACACACTCACATACTCACACATTCACACACACATATTTACACATTCACATGCTCACACATACACACACATTCACGTATTCACACATTCACACACACTCTCATACACACTTACACACACACACACACTCACACACACAAGGGTTTGGTGGTTATCCAGGAAGCAGAACATAGTGAGTGCAAATAAAGAGCTATACCAAAAATAAAAATAAAATTAGAAATCATTACAAATGGCTTACTACCATTTTCTAAAACTTTACAGGTACTTTCATACTTTGTAGGGTTGAGACAACTATCAAATCAAGTATCTGGACCCGGGCTGGGGAGATGGCTCAGCAGCTAAGAGCACTGGCTGCTCTTCCAGAAGACCCGGTTCAATTCTCAGCACCCATGAGGCAGCCCACGATAGTCTGTAACTCCAGGGCCAAGGGATTCAGTGCCCTCTTCCAGCCTCCTCAGGTACCAGGCACTCACATACATACATGCAGGTAAAACACCATTCACACAAAAATTTTAAAATAAATGAATTAAATTAAAAAAGACATCTGGGCCAAATGAGAAAAAAGTTCTGGTTGTTTCCACTCAGTGGAATTAACTGAATGAATGTTCCCCACTCTCTATATTATAAATGGCCTCCAGTTCAACTCCAAAAAGTCTGTGAGATAGACAGGAGAGAGTGTGGCTCCTCCTCCTGCTTAAGACCCACAGAAGTCAAGGACAACCCTCAGGACAGGCGGCAATCACAATGCAAGGTGTAAACTCCCTGGACAAGCATCTTTGAAGACACTAGTTTTGGTGTCTGCTCCAGAAAATTCCTTCACAATGTGCTTCGTTATTGTAGGACTGAGGACAGGCACAGAAGGACTCTTTAATCCAGCTCACGTACTTGAAGGAATAGGCATGGCCTGGGACAGCTTTGGAACCTTTCACTACATTGTGAATGGGTGCCCAAGTGTTTTCGTATAACCACCCTCAACCAGCAAGTGCTGATAACTAAAACACACTGTGTTGTGTTCATCACAGTGGAACAAAAAGCTGCCTTTTTCACCGCCGGGGACAATAACTGAAATCAAATATTTTCTAAGTAAATATTTTTGGTTTGCTAAGTCACACAGTCAGCTTTCAGATTATGCATCAAAACAGAAGGCCTTTTCCAAGTTTAAAAAAAATCACGACTATTTTGTAAACAAAACACTAAGCAAACATGAACTTGAGCATCTCTGAAGGTCAGATCTGAGACTCATCTTTGATGATTGATTCTAAAGCCACTCATTATAACTAATAAAATTAGTGCCAATATGTGACTGGAATTTCTTACATAATAGGTAATTCTAGATTATTCAATTTATTTTTTGATTATTTGTTGTAAGCAACTTCCACCCAAGATAATTAAAGAGTGAAAAAAAAAAAAAGACAAACACTGTCCAAGCCGACCACATCAACAGGTCGGGGTGAAAATTCAGGAAGAGGGACCAGGAGTGCACAGTGATAGAGCAGTGCCCAGCCTGTGTAGTGTGTGGGGTCCTGGGTTCAACACACACACACAAATTAGTTAAATAAAAATTAAAAAAAAAAACAGGGCTGGAGAGATGCCTCAGCTGTTAAGAGCACTGGATGATGCTCTTCCAGAGGTCCCGAGTTCAATTCCCAGCATGGGAACCAACATGGTGGTTTACAACCATCCGTCATGAGATCTGGTGCCCTCTTCTGGCCTGCAGGCATATGTGCAGACAGAACACTGTATAATCAATAAATAAATCTAAAAGGGAAATTTTAAAAACAAGAGAAAGTAAGGAACACACACTACTGAGAAATGGACCTTTAGATTCACTTAACTGTCACTGTTTGGGTGGCAGATAACTGTAGCAACATGAAGACTGATTCTCAATATAATTAAGTATCAGGAATAAAGTTAATAAAGAAGACAAGATAGCCACAGCCCCAGAATTCCAACATTGGCTGTGGTCTCAGCTAGCTGATAAGCTTTTGTGCCCTGTGGTGTTTTATTTTTTATTTTAATTTTTTATTTTTATTTTTCCGGAATAAAGTTTGCTTCTGGTTTAATAGACTTTGGCAGTCTGTTCCCCATTATTGAGTGACTCTGGACCCAACAAGACCAACAATAAGAATGAAACATAAAGCAATTTAGGAAGGCTAGAGCAGTGTTTCCTGAAGCCCAGGACATTTATCACATTTTAGGTGGCTCTCAGTCAGATGAGTCATTATGAAGTGATAGAATTATTACTCAAAGGGCTCTAGCAGACCGGAGCATGGCAAATATGGCATCAACAGGTTTTGCTCTTTTCCCCCTTTCCCTCTGCCTTGCAAAAAACCATTCGAGGAGGAGTTAGTGAAAATAAGCTCTTAATCAAGAGCTTGGAACAGGGACGCCTTTAATCCCAACACCTGGGGAAGGAGCCATCCTCCGTGGGACGAGACCAGAACGGATCTGAACACTCTGTTTGAGGTCAACCCAGTGCCCAGCTGCTGATCCTGCGAAACCCAACAACTTGGAGGTGTTGGTGAGACTACCCCGCTCAGCTGAAATCCATCCGGGAGAGGATTCAGAATCCTACAGTTTGAAGTCTGAGGAAACAAGATCAGCTGAGGAGTTGAGGAATGAGCATAACGTGACCTGAGAACACAGAAGAAGGCACCGCCCAGCCACCGAACCAGATCACCAGAATCATAAGCCTACACTATACCGACAGGGAACAGGTAAGCCCCCATCTCCGGAAGGGCAGATCAGGTCTCTAGCCCCTAGGCCCTACCCATCGGAGTCCCAGGGACCAGACAGCTACCTTTCCCTGCTCCCCCACCAAAAAAAAAAAAAAAAAAAAAAAACCAAAAAACCAAAAACAAACAAAAAACCCAACCCCTACAAACCTAACAACCACTGAAACCATAAGCATACCCTGCACCAACTGAGAACAACTGCTCCCTGAGACAGAACCCACTAATAGTGATTGGACTGAACTGCTCCCAAAGAAACAGAGCCCAACAGCACCAATTTAACCAAGAACTCCTAGTGAACCAAGACTAACAATTAGAACGAGAGAGGCACCTTCAGACACAGACACCGCCTGCACCGAGCAGAGGAAGAGATGGATAGACAACAGAGCAAAAATACAGGCAACAACATAAAGACCTATATGACACCATCAGAACCTAGTGATTCTACACCTGCAAGACCTGAACATACCAAGGCAGAAGAAACAGAAGAAATCAGTCCTAAAAATGACTTTAAGAAGATGATAGAGGCCCTTAAAGAAGAAATAAAAAATTCCCTCAAAGAGGAAATGAAAAACTCCATTAAAGAGGAAATGAAAAACTCCCTTAAAGAGGAAATAAAAAATTCCCTTAAAGAAATGGAAGAAAAAAAACCCAAAAAATTGGAAGAAAGAAGACAAGATAATTCCAGGGCTCATGTACCCAAAGCGCTGAGCTTGCATCTACCTGCTGTCCTTGGGACCAGTTTTTCCTCCTCCCTCCTTCCTCTTGTAGTCCGGTGCCCATTACCCTGGTAGGACAAGTTCTTTCCTTCAACAAACAATTATTAACTTTTGTCTTTGCCCAGGAATCTCTAGTTCCCGAATGCTGAGTGGATTCTTTCTTTTGTACTCTTTAATTAGCACACAAAATTATAGGTTTCATTAAGACATTGTCATGCATGTATATCATGTACTTTGCTTATGATCACGCCTCCATTACACTCCCCCGTCCCCTCTCCCACTCAACTCCCCTTGGCCTCCTTCCTTCTTCCAAACAGTTCCCCCTCCTCCTTTCCTGTCTCATGTGCGTTTTTTTTTTTTTAATGCAGACTCCACATGAGGGGGAAAACGTGCCGTTTGTCATTCCGAGGCCGGCTTATTTCACTTAACATGGTGATCTCAAAGTCATCCCTTCATGATAAGGTAAGAGAAGGAAACAGAAGGGATACAAACAGGAAAAGAAGAAAGTTTATGACTATTGACAGTTATGCCTGTTTATGCCTTTTCACAGATAATATGACCCCACACTTAAAAGATTGTATCTTAGAATTGATAAACAGATGAATGAGAGTCCTCAGCCCTAAATGACACATTGGTATCAACTCCTCAGGCTCAGGAAAGATGGATTGGAAAGAATGGGAGATCCATGGATGGGAAGGAACGCTGCGAACTTCTGCCTTCTAGACATGGCACTCATCAACTCACAATAGCTAGGGTTACCTGCAGAAGACCCACACAGATCAGATCCGCCAAAATTCCAGCAGCGAAGGGAAGGGGGCTCATAAGGTTCTGCTCCCGGCTGAGGAGCTACGGGCCCTTGATGGCTCCTGGAGGAGGCAGCGTCATTTTTCTGTGGATGTGGCTACTGGCAGGTTGGCCACGCTGGAGTAGATGACCCACACTGGGGGGAGGGGGGGTGGCAGCACTTCTTGGATTAAGTGGGTGACTTTCTTAAAAGGAGGAGGACGACGACGACGAAGAAGAATTACAGAGTTAGGAGAGGAATGTGTTGGGGATATCTGGATGGGGTTGGAGGCGGTACACACTGGAATTTTATTCAGCTGTAAAGAGAGTGAGTGATGTTGTGATATTTGCAGGAAATTGAGATTATTATGCTAAATGAAATAAGCTTGGCTCAGAGAGACAACATATTTTCCTCTCACATGTAGAATCTAGAGTGTGTGTGTGTGTGTGTGTGTGTGTGTGTGTGTGTGTGTGTGTGCATGCATAGGACATGAAAGTATACAGGGAACTATAAGAGGGGAGAGTTCTAAAGAGGGGGGCAGGACAATAGGACATATACACCATGAAGAGTAGAAGGAGAGAGTACCTGGGGTGCGGGAGGAAGGTACTTCACGATAGCGAAGGGTGATGGGTGAGGATGAATAAGATAAAAATGTAATTACATATGTATGAAAATGTCACAGTGAAACATTATTCTGCATGCTAACTTGAGACTGGTTAGAAAAAGAAAAGTTCAACTAATTTCTCAAAGAACCAGTTCATACCATGCACAGAAAAGGGCCACCACCCCTCACAGCAAGGCGGGCAAGTGATTTTTTCTGCAAAAAGGAGGCACCAATTCCCCCATGGCTGTGTGACCTGCATGAAGGGCAGCCAAGCTACAGACATGAATATACCACATGTGAGCAAAAAATAAATACAAATCCCAACACAGGAGAGTTCAGACCTGAAGCGCTCATTTCTAGTCAAAGGAAATTAGAATTTTCCTTGAAGAACATATAGTCACAGGATTTCAGAGCACTAATTTATTCAGTGAACAAGGCACTGAGTCAGACTCCGAAAAAAAGAAAAACATAGTTAAGACATGAAAATTCCCCTTTTAAGAACTTATGATCTCACCCAAGAAAACATCAAATCAACAGACATTCACAACAAACTGTTGAAATGCCACTCACAGATTATTTAACTTCCTGAGCCTCGCCCCCTGCTTTGCAGAGGGTCTTTTTCTCTGTGTGTCTATTGTATGTGTGTGTTTCCTCACCAACACCACCCAAAATCTCTGGTTGCTGGAAAAAACAGATAAGTAAATATATAAAACTTCAGTCACATTGTTCACCCAATAATATTAGATTAAAAAAAGAAAATTACTGAAGGAAGAAATTGATGAAGGCACTAGAAAGTTGAAGGACTTCACATGCTCGTGGGCTGACAGAACCAGTCAATATTGTGAAAACAGCCCCGTTATTTAAAGCCACGTTCAGATTCAATGCAATCACCATTAAATCTCCAATAATATTCTTCACAGAAATAGAAAAAATCCATCCTAAAATTCATATGAAGTCATGAGAGACCCCAAATAGCCAAAGCAATCCTAAGTAGGTAGAGGAATGTTGGGGACACCAGGATTACAGACTGCGGTGGACTGCAGAGTCACAGTGACGTGGGAGCTTGACCCTGCGCAGAACAGACATGGAGATCAGTGGAATCGAGCAGAGGACCTGGATATACCATCTCAGAGCTGCAGCCTCCTGATTCTTCAGCTCTTCGTCAAATGGTGCTGGGAAGGTTGGATATCCACATGGAGAAGGGTGACACTGGACCCCTAACTGTAATCCCATACAAAAATGAATTCAACATGGATCCAAGATCTTAATTTAAGGCCCAGGAACTATCCGCAAGACTTGACAAACAGAACTGCACGAAATGAGCTGGTGCTGTCTCATCTTTCAGTTCTCACACAACTATCATCCTTCAGAACGTGGCACCCGATCCAAACTGTGGGCTCCGCTCCATGCTGCTAAGTTACCCTCTGTTCTGCCCCACTGTTTTGTAACTGCACATTGACTGTGTTTCCACATTTGGTGCCATTGTTTCTCCTAAATGACAGACTTCAGTACTACATAAGCCACACTGTTTGTTCTGACTGCATATCCACCGTACCCCCAAAGCAGAATGCATTCAACAAATACCTTTGACTGAATACGAAGTGAGATGTAAACTGGACATAGTGGCTCACACCTTTAATCCTAGCACTCGGGAGGCAGAGGTAGGTGGGTCTTTGTGAGTTCAGGGCCAGCCTGGTCTACATAGTAAGTTCCAGGACAGCCAGGGCTAGATAGTGAGACCCTGTCTCAAAAATACCAAAAAACAAAACAAAAAAAGAAATGAGATGTAGGAATTGTCCAAAAATACCCATTACCTGAGATGGTCCCTGCTCTAGTTTATAAGATGAAGTTAACCAAGAGCTTTGGAATGGATGATGGTGAGGGACCTTTTCCCTACTGGCATGCCAACACAATAAAAAGACACTGTTACCTCTCGTTCAGAAGATCATTATGAAGAAGAAATTATGGACACCTTGGGATCTTGAAGTTCCTCTCCATGCTGGGAGGCCAGCGCTCTTCTGGTGGTTGGTAGGGCCTCAGGCACCACAGCGTGTCCATCCTTGATCAGCGACAGACAGACTGAGGGAACAGTGCACCCAGTCTCATTAACAATGTGTCAACACTAATCACCACACTGTCTACAACATTTGCTCAGGTTAGTTCTGTGCATGAAAATGCTAATACATTCTGTATAAGCAGAGATTAAACTATGTGTCAAAATATCAGGCCTGTCACCACCCAGTCCTGTCACTTGTGGAACAAGTGACCTGGGCCCCTCTCATTTGCCAATCCTAACTTGCACATCTGCAAAACTGTAATGTCACTTGGCTATGGCTGCTCTTTGGGTTTATGAGAGTCTCAGAGGGTGACCTAGCTCTGCTCAAATCTGGCAGCTCTCAGACAGAAAATGTCATGGATAGCCTGTGCCAGCCAGAGAAGAAGGAAGATGGCCGAGGAGGGCGCACTGACGTCTGGTCGTACCATATTTCCTCAGTCTCTGTGGTCCCATATATAACACCAAGGCTGATGAGGCGCTCCCTGGCAAAGATCCGACCATGAAGAACCACCTGGGTTTGGAGGCAGGTGACGATTCTGCCCAGTGAGCAGTGAAACCCAAATGACCCATTCCCTCAGACTTAATCACATGCAATAACACCAACACCCTGGGTCAGGAGAGGGACCTAGGGATCTGCACTGCATTATAACTCCCTACTGTGTGCCGCAATAGTACTTTCTTCTGTCTACAACCTTTAGGTAGCTGTATACCTGAGTCTGGCTTCTTCATCAATCAGAACCTTCAGTTGATGATTACCACAGGATAGTAGTAGCATAGGTTCAAGTGTGCTCTGAAGAAATAAAAGTATTTCACAGGTAGGGATTACCATCAACTGTCCTCAAAGCTGAATTCCGAGTTTAATGTCTTTTCTAGGGGAAACAGATCCGATATGGAAGTTCCACTAGATGCAAAGTCAGATGTTACTTCTACCCGCTTTTGTCTAGAGATTCCGTGATCGCTGAGAATGTGACTTATCTGCAAACCAGAAATTCGATAGCAGAAACATTTTCTCTCAAGATTGCTATGAGTGCAAAATATAATATATAATGTGGGAAGTATGTAGTGTCTGCCAGGACAAAGACAGTGCTAATTAAATATTTGAACCTGGGATTAGGGACCCAAATTTTAAAAGAAGTGAATTAATTCTAAAACTCCGTATCCAGAAGAATATCTTATGATGAAAACAATATAAAATTATTTCAAACTGGCTTAAAGAGCAGCAGTGAGACTCATTGGCTATTGTAACGGTAAAGTCTCTGGGTAATGTGCATGTTAGTCATCACTCATAAAGGTTCTGCTGCCCCCACAGTTATCTTGGCTGGTCCTACTTGACCTTGTCTTCTCTCATTGTTGCAAGATGGCTGCCAACAGCGACGGGCTTTCTCATTCACATCCGGGGAAGAGCCAACGTGACTTCTCACCCCGAACAAAAGTCTTCACTTAAATTTGTCACTGTACCTGGGCAAATGCCACGCATCGGACTGTGTAACCAGGGAGCCTGGCAGGTGGGCGTTACACACAGGAAAGGATGGATGAACGCTACCGTGACGATTGCCTTGTCCACCGTGGACTTCACGTGCGCTCAGTGGATGACAGTACTCTCCAAACCTTGCTTTGGGTTTAAGGAAAGCGTGTATCTCTGAATAAATGTTGAACTCCAAGCTTCTGCTTTCTTTAGTAAGCTCAGACACACACACAAAAAGAAGTGGTGAGGGGGCTGCCAGGGACCCTCTAAACTTCCCGACAAGAGGCCCGGGTGTATCTCTGCTCAGGAAGATATCCCATGGTCCTCTTGGCCTCTGTGGAGGTTGTGTATCACCACAGTCACCAAGGAGACCATGAGATGTCGTCTCCTGAGATGAAGATGCCTGTGCCCCTGTGGTGGTAAAGCATGACGGAGCCTTTCCTGTCAGTTCCTGTCAGTGAATAAGACAGGGAAGCCTGAGGAGAGCTCCCCAATGCTAGAGAAGTTTTAAAGGATGAAAGATCCTCTCTCTAAAGCCCCCCATCAGTGTCACCAAAAGCCTAGAGGAAAAAAAATCACTGATGTAAATGAGGCTGGACTTAGAAAGTAAAACCCAAGAAGAATTGAAAAGAAAACCAGGGGAGTCAAGGCAGCTGAGACTTGAGTGCAATTTTCACAAGGCTTGTTTTTATTATTACACCTCCTTAGCCTGCTTCCCAGCCAGCATGTGCAAGGTTCTACAAGGCACAATAATGTTGTTATTTGTCTTCAGAAAAACATCTGAGGTGTGCCCATGTCACAAATCCACTATGTCCTCACATAACAATCCCCAACACACCATCTTTAGATGGTGGCTTTAGGTGTGCTGGATTGTAGAGTATTGCCATCTGTAAAAGAAACTTCCCCGGATGGATACTGTCTCGCAGCAAAAGATACGGCTGGCCTCAGAGGACTGACCTCTGCTGATCCAGATGTGAAAGCCCACTTGTTTTAGTCTTCTCTTCCTTTCCAATTTTCCTCCTGAGTTTGTCCACGCCTCCACTGTGGCTGTACACACTTGTTTAAAGAGCCAGAAAAATTCCGAGTGCTCTTATAATTCAATTTGAACTTTCTAGAAGGAACCTGTTTCCCCTAGGTCAGATATTCAGTCCAATCAGCTGGGGCTGGAGCAGTCAGTCACTGGGTGGGTCTACTACAAGGGAGTAAGGAAGATCAAATCCATCAGCGGCCTCAGGTACATGCCACAGTTCTCCTCTCCCCTAGCAAGAGCAGCCAGTGGAAGTGATTTTATAAAAACACCTCATAAATAGAAACCAGTAGACAAACGGACTAGGTTTTGACAGCTCATCTCTCAGCTTGGCCCCGTTCAGATGGTCCATACACCCTCCACTCCGCATAATTTCTTGATGCCCCATTTTAAAATCTGTCAGATAAAGATAATGGAATTGTCCTTGTAACTCCCAGGGCCAAAGAAAGGATAAACAGGCAATGGATGAGAAAGTACTAGCACATTAAACTGATGTCATGTGTGTGCTCTCTAACACTTCGGAGCTTTAACTTCATCCCCACAGTGTCTGTGGAAGGACTTGTGAGGGCAAGGATCGTTTGTCAAAATGGTCATCGAGGGTCAATGCTCCTGGCTGGATTGGCAATGTGCTTTCCCCGAAGCTGTGATGCTGCCCATATGGTTATGAGGCAGACATACAAAAGGCGGGAAAGTAAAAGTATCATAGGAAACACACCAGGCATGGTGGCGCACCCAATTCTAGCACTCAGAAGGCTGAGGCAGGAGACTGCCATGAGTTCAAGGTTAGCCTGGGCTACATGGTCAGATCCTACCTCAAACAAACAACCAAAGTACAGCTACTGTCGCAGGGAAACTGGAAAGAAGGACAGTGTGTCTTACATTTGCCGCCACCACGTTTTCAGGAACTTTTAATTATGGTGAAAGGTTAATTCAAGTTGGCCAAGATGCCACACACCTGGGAGTCCCCGCACTCAGGAAGTGGAGGCATGATGGGAGCCATAGGCCTAAGTGACCCTTGACACACATGCTGCCATATTTGGGCTTCTCTCCTCTTTTTCTAGATCCAGGCCTTGCTTAAGTCTCCATAGCACCAGAACCTCTTCTCAGAAATCAGGTGACCGAGCTGTGGTTAGGCAGTTAGGCAAGAATAGATAATCCCCATAGCGACATTCCCTGTTGGCTGAACAACCCATGATTAAAGTCCCCTCCCTGTTTGCACCCCCTTTGCCCCCGTCTATATATGCCTTAAGAGGAAAATAAAATTTTGGAGCTTGATCAGCCATCCTGTCTTGCTCTCATTCTTTGTGTCTCTTGTCCCTCTCATTCGCTGGCCCTCCCTTCAGGTCCCCGTGGAAGACCCCGCTGACCGGGGCAGAGGTAGAAAAAGAGTTCAAGATTGTCCTCAGCTACATGGTACGTTTGAGGCCAGCTCTGCTGCAAATGAACAGAAAGAAAAATATAAAGAAAAATTAAATGGGCTTATTCAATGTCTAAAGCAATGTGATTTTCCTTAAGGATTTGGGGTCCAGCTTCTTTATTCCCTTATAACAACTTTCCTCCTCCTACGACCCTTTAATACAGTTCCTCGTTTTAGGGTGACTCCCAACCATAAAGTTATTTTTGTTACTACTTCATAACTGTAATTTTGCTACTGTTATGAATTGTATTGTAAATATGTTTTCTGATGGTCTTAGGCGACCCCTGTGTTCAACCTCCAAAGGGGGTCACGACCCACAT
Source organism: Peromyscus melanophrys (assembly GCA_902168415.1). NCBI lineage: Eukaryota > Metazoa > Chordata > Mammalia > Rodentia > Cricetidae > Peromyscus > Peromyscus melanophrys. Next base: position 19,089 of record CABHPR010157437.1, on the reverse strand, counting down.
GTTGAGAACCACTGTCTTATAAGGAGGCAAAAGTAAACACCAAAATTAACTTTAAAATAAAAATTGAGCTTGTGCTCACCTGCAGCCACAGTTACTTGGGAAGTTCAGACAGAAAGAATGTTTGTATACCCAGGAGTTTCAGACCACCCCAAGTAACAGAGTGAGACTCTGTCTCTCAAAATACCTGGAGTTGAATTTAAATATAAATTAAATGAAAGTTAAAAGGCTAAAGGAAGTCAATGAAAAACAAACACGCATCAGCAAAATTCCCCATCTGTCAAATGCAGTAACACATGAAGCCCTGGCTGCCGCTCAGTCAGGGAAACCCAGTCCCCAGCAGGTCCAGGCAAACAACACCAAGAGCAGAACTCAGTGTCTGTCCCCATTACACACAACTCAAAACAAATTTTTAGACAGAGGAAAGTTTGTCCCTCCAAAGAAAAACAGGAACGGATCAGAACTCTCTTTAGTTTTGTAGAGACATGAGTACACCTGAAGCCCTTTTAATCATAAACTAACTCACCGGAGTGAGCTAGGGCAGCCCTTAGTGACCCAGGCCCACACTCTAAGGCCTCCGCTGAACGTAGTGAACTGTTTTCCCATCTTTGTGTCTAGGATGGTATCCGCCGTGTCCTTGAAAGAATTGAGAAATCACCGTACCCCAGTGAGAAAGATTAACTTAAGACTCCAGAGCAGTCTACCTCACAGGAGTCCAGGACTTCTCAAAACCCACAGCAACACCCCACACTGACATGTGTTTGCTTTCCTGAGGTTTGGGGTTGTTGAGTTTTACTTTCTTTTCCTTTTTGCATGTTTTCTTTATACACACTGATGGTTCCTTGAAGTATATACATGCACTTTGATAATATCCAGCCCCAAACCTTCCTCTCCTCCCATCCCATCTACCCACTTCCATTATTTCCCTGGTCTCCCTTTGGCATTCACATTGCATGCACGAGTGTGTGCACGTGTGTGCTTGTGTATGTTTGTGCGTGCATGTGTGTGTGTGTGTGTGTGTGTGTGTGTGTGTGTGTATGCATGTGTGGTGTGCATTTCTGTATTTATGTACAATCTAGAATCCATGAATGAAAAAAGATGTAGGGTTTCTCTGCACCTGGCTTATTTTACTTATGTGATATTCTCTGGCTACATTCATTTCCCAGCAAATGACATAATCTTGTTCTTTGTAACGGAATAAAACTCCACTGTGCATACACTACATTTTCTTTAAACTCAGTATTATCATAAATAAACACAACTTTATTTTGGTGTTTTCATTTTTTTTTTTGGTTTTATTGAGTTTTTGTTCACAACTTGTTCAAAAATGGTTGGCTTCTATAATGACTGAAATAATGATTATCAGCCAAGAAAATCATTACATTATATATTTGAGTATTATTACTATTATTAAACTATTTTCATGTATGGTGGGATACATCAAGTTAGTAACCAAGGCAGTTGAGAATTGAAATTGCAAAAATATTTGAAAAAGCAATAAAGATGTAAAACCAATTAAAATTTTTGCCATCATGAACTAGAATTGAAAATACCCATTAAAAACATTTTATAGGGAAAAAATTATCCATAGCTCTATCCATTAAAAAGACCTGATAATGAATATCCCATAATATAAGCACACTCTAGCACCTAGATTACATGTGTGTGTCTGTGTCTAGATATGTGTGTCTGAGTCTCTTTGTGTGTGTGTGTATCTGTGTCTGTGTGTCTATATGTGTGTGT
>CABHPR010157437.1:5898-17249 GCA_902168415.1 Peromyscus melanophrys | reverse complement strand
TGTGTGTGTGTGTGTGTGTGTGTGTGTGTGTGTGTGTATCTGTGTCTGTGTGTTGTACTGGAGACTGAATTTAGGATTTTGCACTTGCCAGACAATCTGTCTATCACTGTACTGTTTCCTCAACCTTTCAGTTTTAGATTTTGAGACAGGCTTATACTGAGCTGCCCAGGCTGGCCTTGAATTTGCAGTGCCATCCCTCTACCTCAGTTTCTTCAGTAGCCAAGATTACAGCCTGCATGACCAGGCCTTCTAACTCCCACTTCCAACTCCTAGGAGCTGGAGCTCCTTGGAGAACTGACTACTTCACACCCTGGACAGAAAAGCTCCAAGATGAGCATGAAACATTTTGTCACACCAGACAACAGGGAAACTATAAAAAAAACTAGCATGTCAACGTCTATAGAACTCATGAGCAAGCTAGGAAAGTTGCCATGGGCCAAAAATGGAGCAACCTGAAAGGAATGCAACACACACACAAACACCTCCAGTCTGTCAAAATCCAGGAGTTCATGATTATAGTTAAAATAGACAAGAACAGATTCAGTCACTTTTGGAGCATATGCGATGGTGTACTTTTCTTTTTGCTGTGGTAAAAACCATAACAGAAAACTGATATCTGCCAGGCAGGTGGTGGTGACCCACACTTTTAATCCCAGCACTTGGGAGGCAGAGGCAGGCAGATCTCTGTGAGTTCGAGGCCAGCCTGATCCTCAGAGTGAGTTCCAGGACAGCCAGGGCTTTTACACAGAGAAACCCTGTTGGAAAAACCAAAAAGAAAAAAAGAAAGAAAAGAAAACTATTCTAACTACCTCATGTTTTGGCTCTGTGGCATGAAACATATCCACATCACTGTGCAGGGACCACCCGTCTCCAGAATTCCATTATCCCAGACCGCAGAATAAATCTTCAAGCATACCTCCCCAGACCCTCTAAATAAAAGCCAAAAGTGAGCATTTATCCTGCTTTCCAACAAGATGTGTGCCTCTAAGCAACCAAATGAAGGGATTCTCTTTTTGAAAGTAGTTTAGCTAATAAATGAAAATTAAATGTTTTACCATTTTAAGGGCTGGAGAAATGGCTCAGCAGTTAACAGCACACACTGCTCTTGCAGAGGACTTGAGTGGTTCCCAGCACCCACATCAGGCAGCTCATAACAGCCTGTAACTCCGGCTTCATGGGCTCAGACACCCTCTTCTGGCCTCGGAGGAAACTGCACTCACATGTACATCACACACAGACACACATGCATACATGTAAACATCTACCTGTGGGGTGGTACAAACAGCAAAATTAACTGAATTTTTAATATACTTAATATTGTCAAACTATAATATTTTTGTGGGTGGGTTTGTTTGTTTGTTTGTTTGTTTGTTTGAGATAGAATCTTGCTATGTATCCCTAGCTGTTTTGGAACTCACTATGCAGACAGGCTGGCCTCAAACTCACAGAGATCTGATGACCATGCCTCCTGAGTGCTGGGATTAAAGGCCTGTGCCACCATGCCCAGCAACTATATACTTTAAAAAAGGCTAAAACCACGCTGGGAGTTTAGCATGGTGGACACAGTACATAGTTGGCACATGGAAGGCACAATGTTCAGTCCCCAGCAAAATATAAGGTGGGGACAATAAGTTTAGTGTTTTGTACATATTTTTTAAAATTAGGGAAAAAAAGAACCTAAATCTGACTAAACCTCCATAACTAATTCCCAAATTAATTGAATTAATTGTATTTCACAAGGTTAAAAAAAAAAGAACAACAACAAAAAAAAAAACAGCTGAATGTCACCATGAAAATACAATCAACAAACAGAGATAATGAGAAAGATTATCAAAAAATGTTTTGTTTTGTTTTTACTTTTTTTTTCAAGACAGTGTTTTTCTGTGTAACAGCCCTGGCAGTTCTGGAACTCTCTTTGTAGACCAGGCTGGCCTCAAACTCACAGAGATCCACCTGCCTCTGCCTCTAAGTGCTAGGATTAAAGACATGTGCCACCACTGTCTGGCTTGACTCTGTTTTCTTTTTTAATTTAAGTAAAAAAAAAAAAAAAAAGTGAGCACAGCATAGTGGCGTGTACCCATAATCCCAACACTTGGGAGGCAGAGGCAGAAAGCCAGCCTGGTCTACATATCTAGTTCAGGCCAGCCAGGGGTGCATAGTGAGATCCTGTCTCAAGAAAGAAGAAAAAAAAGGGGGTTGTGGGGGGGGAGGATATGTCACTGGAGTGGGCTTTAAGGTTTCAAAAGCCCATACTATACCCAGTCTCTCTCTCTCTCTCTCTCTCTCTCTCTCTCTCTCTCTCTCTCTCTCTCTCTCTCTCTCTCCCTCCCTCCCTCTCCCTCCCTCTCTCTCCCCCACTCTCTCCCTGCTGCCTGCAAACAAGATAATGGACTAAGCCTCTGGAACTATAAACAAGCTCCCAATCAAATGTTTTCCTTGATAAGAGTTACTGTAGTCATGGTGTCTCTTCACAGCAATAGAACGCTGACTAAGACAAGTTGGTTAATACCAGTTGTTATATTACCAGTGATCATAAAAGTAAAAATGGCAAAAATAATGTAGAATAATCTATGACATTAAACTCACTGAGGTAAAGCCAAGTACAATGGAGGCCAATGCATCCTAGTACTTAGGAGACAGGGGTACTCGAAGCCCAAGGCCATTTTCAGCTATATATTGAGTCTGAGGTAGGCCTGAAAAGCTAAGAAAAAAAAATCAATCATGTCCAGAACAGAAAACCAGCTATCCCCCAAAATTAACAAGGAGAGGAGGGGAAAAAATATCCATAATCTAGCCAACCAAAACATCATCTAACAAAACCTTAAGAACTAGAAAATCCCTTTCTACCATAGCCTTAAGTGGAAATGAACTCAGCTCACCATCAAAAGAGGCAGACTGACTGCATTAACCAACTATACGCTAACGAAAGCTATTGGGGTCCAGCCCCTCAATAGCCTTCTCCCAGAGTCCCAGAAGAGACACTACCAGTGCTGGGTTAATCTGAGGGATTCTCTAATAAATCTACGAATATGAAATTTTTTAGTCCATACACTTTATTCTTCTGAGTCAGTTCTCTCTACACAGCTTCTTTTCTGCTCTCACACTTAGCTCCTTTCTCGCCTGGTTTCTCTCTACGTTTTTCTGCTATTTCCTCTATGTGCTATCTTAATTCCTTCATCTACTTCTGCCCCATCTTGGTCTTCCTCGTCTGTCTAGTTCTTTCTCATCTTAGCTCCTCTCCCATCTCCTTCTTTCTCATCTTGTTCTTCCTCATCTTGTTCTTCCTCATCTTGTTCTTCCCCATCTGGCTCTTCCTCATCTTCCATCTCGTTCCTCTAGTACTCTCTTCTAGCCCTTCAATCTAGTTCTTCCCCATCTCAGTTTGTTCCTTTCCAGTTCTTACCCATCTAGTTCTTCCGTTCTCTTTTTTCTTCTCCGTCCTTGCTCTGAAAATAAGACTGCCTTTTATCCCTTTGGCCCTTATCTCTCCAATCTATCTCTGCTCCCGCCTTTTCTGGCAGGGTGGGGGGAGTGTGCTTGGTCACTAGGCAACTTGGCGAGGCAATTTCCATCAACTAGATGTATCTGTAAGTAGGAACCCTTTAGTTCTGAATTAATTGTTAAGGGTGGATCTAAAAGTAGAGATAAGACTTTGGAAAGGAGAAAGTTAAGCTTAATTAGCACATCTCAAACAGATAGTCTGGATGCTTAAGTCTGTTCCCAGAGAGTCCGAGAGGTTTTTGTCCTTTTGTCCATCCAAGGATGGTCCTGGCCGGATGCTGCTAATGAGGATAATTACAGAAAGGCCTGAAATTAGGGATCCTGGCTGTTACTCTACAGAAGGTTATCTAAATATTCCATTAGTAGAGGGGAAATTGTGCCCAATGAATGATGGAAAAGCTACAATAGCACACGAGAAATTCATAGCAGGAAACAGCTAATAATCAAAAGTCAATATCACCAAGACTCCTTGAGCATCGGTTTGACCTCTGGAAGGCCCTTGGCTTCTTTCAGGTATTAACTTGTCATAATCAGCTGAAATTCCACTTCGTATTATTGTGGCTTGCAGCTAACATGCTATCCCCAAGATGGCAAAGATGTCCCCAAACAGAGTAGCAAGGATGAAAATCAACCTCCCAAACAATCAGAAGCCGTAAACAATCGAGTGTGGCTATTCTTATATCTGACAGAGACGTCAAACCAAAACTAATCAGAAGAGGTAAGTGGGGCAGATACACAACTGTAAATATTTGTAAATAGTTGTATCAAGCAGATAGGACTGTTGTAGTTACGCATCAAATCTTGAGGCCTCCAAGTTTATAAAACAAACACTAAAAGGCATAAAATGCCATGTAAGTCCAGACACAATTATAATAAGAGACTTCAATATCCACTCTCACATCTAGATAAGTCTTCCATATTAAAACTCTGCAAAGAGTTCTCAGAGACAAATTACACAAAGACTAAGTGGACTTAACAGATACCTTCAGAGCATTCCACCCCACAGATGGAGCGGGAACACACATTCTTCTCAGCACCGCATGGGACCATCTCCAAATGGACCCCAGTATAGGTCATGAAACAAATAATCGAACAATTTTTGAGAAAATCCTTGGTACCTACCCGTTAGTAGTAGACAAAAAACAGAAGAGAAACTTTGGAAACTGCACTCGAGACTAAATAATAGACTTTAAGTTTTTATTTTATAAGACATCTGTGTGTGCGTGATGTCCATGATGCATACATGTATGCCCCAGCATACGTGGGGAGGTCAGAGGACAATACTGAGGAGCTGGCTCTCTCCTTGCACCTTTACGTGGGTTCCGAGGATCAACCTCAGGTCACCAGGCTTGGGCAGTAAGCGCGTCTGTCCGGTGAGCTACCTCACCAACTCTGAACACCACACTTTTGAATAAACAGTGGATTACTGGGGAAATTGAGGAGGAAAATCTAGTTCCTAGAAACAAATAAAAAATGATAGCACACCTTACCGGGCCCTCTAGAATCCAGTTAAGCTGGTCCTAAGAGGAAAATGCACAGCTATAAGTGATGACACCTAAAAAAAAAAAAAAAAAATCAGAGCAATACCAAATAAATACCCTGATGGCTCACCTTAAGGCTCTAGAAAAACAAGCCAAACAGAAACCCAGTAGATTGCAAATAATAATAATAATAATAATAATAATAATAATAATAATAATAATAAAGATTAGGACAGACAATCATGCAATAGAGACTAGAAGATGCCATCAACCAATGTTACTTCTTTGAAAAAGCTAACAAGATTGGAAAATCAGTAGCCAACTAAAAAAATGAGAGAGATGTGTAGGGGTTGTCTGTGCTTCACCTCTGAAGCACCGCCCTTAGTAGGCAGCAGGTAACTGCTAGGAACCTGCCCCCACCCCAGGGTGTAGCCGAGATCCCTTAAGACCAGAGATGCGTGTATGCTCACTCTCTTGGCTACGTCGTGATCCTGGATGCTGGATTGCAGACCAACTCAGAGTTCTCCAGAGAACCACTGGACTCGGTATTCTCCTTAAGAAAAGAAAAAGGTAAATGGATAGGTATAAGATATTAAGGTAGATTATTGTATGTACTAGTAAACTAATTTAGTAAAATATCAGCCTTAGCCGGGCGTTGGTGGCGCACGCCTTTAATCCCAGCACTCGGGAGGCAGAGGCAAGCGGATCTCTGTGAGTTCGAGGCCAGCCTGGGCTACCAAGTGAGTTCCAGGAAAAGGCGCAAAGCTACACAGTGAAACCCTGTCTCGAAAAAACCAAAAAAAAAAAAAAAAAATATCAGCCTTAGATAAATTGCACTGTTATGGATTCTTGTATACTGATACAAATGTAAACTATTTTTATATTCCTATTTAAGATAATTTGTATATTTACACAAATACAGAACTATACTTGTTGTAATGTACGTATATTTCTACTCTTATTTGAAATGCTTATATATTGCTACAAATGTAAAATTATATTTGTCATACTGTATGTATGTTCTACTTCTGTTTAGGATATTTGGTATACTGATACATATTTAGGATTACTGTCATATTGCACATTGCACTATACATTCCTACCTCTGCTTTAGCTATTTTGTGTATTGTCACAATTTTGAGGTCATTGTCCTTTTACTGTACATTTGCTTACAGACTGTTTACCTTGTTTACATGAAGCCTTAATCCTTAAGTTATTTAGGTAGAGAAGCCCTACAAGTTTATAGTCACCTATGCTTGTCATCTCTATAGTTATGTTAGTTAGGTTTACCAGATTTACAGATATATAGGCCAGGTGGACAGTATAGTCTTTGAACACTTCATAGGCCTAGAGAATATGGCATTTAAATAACTTAGAATCCTGTTGACGTGAGACATGATTGCTCCTGACAGCACTGATTTGATCCCGAGAAAATGTTGGACTTCTAAGACATTCCTGTTTGGAAGTTTGTCTTCTTCTTGGCACAAAATAGCCTACCAGGCTAAGAACTGCCCTTGCCTTAACTGCTAACAGTACAAATACTGTCCCTTCTGAAAGAGTGGGACACAAGGAAAAGTGACTACTGAACTCTGCCAAGACAGGGTAAGATGGTCTTTCAAAATTCCTGCTTCTGAAAATGATCTCTCAGATACTCTAGCCCTGTAGCCAATTTGAATGCACCAATGGTGCTGAGAAGCTCTAGGTGACTGTTCAGGCTGCCAGCTGTCTCTGTCTACTCTTGCAAGACTCCCAGAAGTTGCTTGCATCCTTCTCCAATTTCTCAGGTATTACTATATTCCTTCTCAGGTCTTTGATGGGACTGAAGACTAACAGTTATAGTTGCAATCTTCTTGTATCTTAGCTAGAACACATTAAGTATTAGATTCAGGTTCTTCAGGATAGGACACCTTTTGGAATGATCTCTGTATCGTGCCATTTACCTATGCTCCAGACTTCTCTGGATGTTAGTATGTGTCTCTTGTTTGATGTTGCTCATGTTGGTTGTAGTCCCATTTGTTTATGTCATTACCCTTTATTTCTCCTTGATAATTATTCCAGTGTATATAGTTTTGTGTTATGTTAGAACTTTCTTCCTTAGACAAAAAGGGGAGATGTAGGTGTGGTTATCTGTGCTTCACATCTGAAGCTCCACCCCTAGTAGGCAGCAGGTAACTGCTAGGTACCTGCCCCTGCCTGGGGCATGGCCGAGACAGGGATCCCTTAAGACCAGAGATGCATATATGCTCGCTCTCTTGGTTACCTCATGATCCTCGATGCTGGACTGCAGACCAAGTCAGAGTTCTCCAGAGAACCGCGTTGGACTGTGCCTCACCTCTCCTGGATCCTGTAACCGACCCCTTTGATGGTTGTAAGACACCCCAAAATAAACCTCTTTCGACTATCAGATAAACTAAGTGGCATTTGCCTCATTAATTGTTGCTTTAGAGATGACCCAAATCAATAAAAATTAGAGACAAAAAAGGAGTTGTTACAACAGACCTCAATAAAATCGAGACAATTGAAAAGACTTTGGAAAATACATATTTGAACAAGTTGGAAAATCTAGATGAATGGGGTAAATTTCAAAGCACATGTGGTCTTCTGAAATTAAAGCCAGAAGACATAATAAACAATCTAAACAGATCCACAACAAGCAAAGAGACTGAAGCAGTTCTTTAAAGTCTCCCCACAAAGGAAATCCCAAGGCAGAATAGACTAATTTCTACCAAACTTTCAAGGAAGACATATTGCCAATGCTTATTAATATATTCCATAAACTAGAAAGGAAGGTGAGGTGTTTTGAAAAAATGGCCACCACAGGCCCATAGAGAGTGGCACTATTAGGAGGTGTGGCCTTGTTGGAGAAAGTGTCACTGGGGGCAGGCCTTGAAGTCTCAGAAGCTCAAGCCAGGCCTAGTGGCTCACTGTCTCTTCCTGCTGCCTTCCAATCCAGATGTAGGACTCTCAGCTCCTTCTCCAGCACCATGTCTGCCTGCCATGCTCCCTGCCATGATGATAATGGACTAAACCTCTGAACTGTAAGCCAGATTCAATTAAATGTTTTCCATTATAAAAGTTGCCATGGTCATAGTGTCTCTTCAAAGTAATAGAAACTCTAAGACAGAAGTGAATGTTATCAAAGAATGTTATCAAAGTTATTTTAATAAGTTTGAGGGCTGATGGATAAGAAGGTAAGGACACTTGCCACCAAGCCTGATGACCTGAGTTTCATCTCCAGGATCCACACAGAAGAAGAGGACTGACTCCACACATTGTCCACACACACACACACACACACACACACACACACACACACACACACACAACTGAAAACCAAAACTTGATAAAGGCATGCACACACATGCAAAAAGAAAACTACAGAGCAAGCTTGAGAGATGGTTCAAGGTTTAAAAGCACTTGCCATGTTCACAGAGGACCCAGGTTCAGTTCCCAGCACCTACATGGCAGCTCACAGACACCTGTAACTCCAGTTACAGGGGATCCAATGTCTTCTTCTGGCCTCTGGGCACCAGGCATGCATATGATACACATATACATGTGTAGGCAAAACACCCACGCACGTAAATTAAAAAAATAATAAGAAAACTACAGGCCAATCTAATCTCCCTGATGAATATAAATGCAAAAATTTGCAACAAAACACCCACAACTAAATTTAAGATTACATTAAGATCATACATCATGACCAAAATTGGTTTCATCCCGGGAATACATGATTGACTCAACACAGGTAAACCAACCTCGTGTAATACACCACATCAATAGACTTGAAGAGAAAAACCACGTGACCACCTTAATAGCCGCAGGAAAAGCACTTGGCAAAGTTCAGCGTGGCTTTGTGGTAAAAGCACTGAAGAAACTAGGAATAGATGGAACACACCCATCCTAGTTAGAGTTTCTACTGCCAAGACAAAACACCATGACCAAGGAGCATGTTGGGAAGGAAAGGGTTTGTTTGGCTTACACTTCCACATTGCTGTTCACCACTGAGGGAAGTCAGGACAGGATCCTGAAGGCAGGAGAGGAACCTGGAGGCAGGAGCTGATGCAGGGACCCTGGAGGGATGCTGCTTACTGCCTTGCTTTCCATGATTTGTTCAGTCTGCTTTCCTATAGAACCCAGGATCAGCACCCCAGGCATGGCCCCGCCCATCATGGGCTGGACCCTCCCCCATTGATCACTAAATGAGAAAATGTCTTACAGTTGGATCTTATGGAGGCATTTCTTCAGCTGAGGCTCACTCCTTCCTCTCTGATGACTCGAGCTTGCGTCAAGTTAACACGCAAAACCAGTCAGCACAATACCTCAACACAATAAAGGCTGCATCCGACAAACCTGCAGCAGCATTACACGAAAGGGGGGAGAGCCGCAGCATTTTCTCTAAAATGTGAAAGAGACAAGCTTCCTGCTCTCTCCACTCTTAATCTGCATAGTGTGAGCAATAACACAAGAGAAAGATATAAAGAGAGAAACAAGGAAGAAATCAAATCATCCATATTCACAAACAACATGATTCTGGACCTAAAATTCCCTATGACTTTACCAGAAAACTCCCAGTAAAGCTGCAGGTCAAAATAATCAATACACAAAAATAAGTAGCTTTCATATATATTGATATATATCAATAATAAATTCGCTGAGAAAGAACTTAGGAAAAAATATCCCATTCACAATAGCTTTTTCAAAAAAATATATCTGGGAATTAACCCTAATGAAATAAGTAAAACACCTCCACAGTGGAAACTTTAAGACCATTTTTAAAAAGAAATTAAAGAAAATAGACTATGAAAAGAGCTACGTTCCTTGATTGGCAGAATTCATATGGCAAAAATATACTACCTAAAGTAATCTACAGATTTAATGCAAGCCCTATAAAAATTCCAATGACACTCTTCATAGAACTAGTAAAAAACAATCCAAAAACCCATACAGAAACAAGAGGGTTGATTTGTGAATAGCAAATCAACCCTAAGCAGAACAAACAATGCTTGAAGTACAATACCCAACCTCAAACTAAACCATAGCACTTATATATAAATATAAGTGCAAATTCAACAATAGTGACAGTGTGACTATCAACTTGACAGGATCTGAAATCATCTAGCAGAGATGCTTTCCAGGTGCATCTGTGAAGGATCATCTTGATTACGTAAACTGAGATGGGAAAGCTCACTCTCATAGTGGATGGCATCGTTCCCTTGACTTGGATCCTCCTGTGTGGAAAGGGGGAGCTGGGAGCTGAACAAACGGCTCAGAGTTCAGAGAACTTGCTTCTGTTCCAGAGGACCGAAGCTGAGTTTTCACAACTGCCTGTAACTCCAGTTCCAGGGGATCTAAACCCTCCCCTCCTCCTCCTCCTCCTCCTCCTCCTCCTCTTCCTTCCTTCTTCCTCCTTCTCCCTTCTTTTCTTCTTCCTCTTCCTCTTATTTTCTTTGTCTTCCTCTTTTTCCTCCTCTTCCTCTTCTTCTTCAGTGATTTATTTATCTTGATTTTACACGCATTGGTATTTTGCCTGCATTTATGTCTGTGTGAGGCCTCAAAGAGTTAAAAAAGGAACTACCATATGACCCAGCTACACTTCGCCTGAGCATATGCTCCAAGGACCCCACACCCCACCACAGAGGTCCCTGCACATCCACCTTCACTGTACAGTGTTCACAATAGCAAGGAAGTGGTGCCAGCTCAGATGCCCAGCAACAGAGGACAGACAATGAAAATGCTGGACACCACGGAATTTTATTCAGCTGCAAAGGAAAGTGAAATTACAAAATTTGTAGGAGAAATGGATGAACCTGGAAAGTGTATTAAGCAAGGTGACCCAGGCTAAAACAAACAAACAAACATAAGAACACGTGTTCTATCTCATCTGCAGATCATGGCTTTCAATGCTTACACATATGTGTATAAGTAATGTGAGTGTAGCGGTAGGCTATGAAACTACGAAGACTAGAGATGGGGAAAGCAGTGTTGAGGAAGGGAAGAACAGGACACATGGACATGTAAGTGGAAGGGAAGCTACCGGGGGAAGAAGAGGACCAAGGAGAGTCAACGAAAACAATTTTGTTTAAAATGCTGTGATGGGGCTGGAAAGAAGGCTCTGCAGTTAAGCGCACTGGCTGCACCATCCTGAAGACCAGAGTTCAGATCCCAGCATCCATGTAACAAGCCCGGTGTTCTCCAAGGCACCTGTAACCACAGGTCTGAGATGCAAGCCCCAGTTTCAAGAAGAGACCCTGCCTGCCTCGAAGGAGCAAGCAGAGACTGATGGAGGACATCCAACAACCCTCTTCCTGGCTTACACAGACACACACACACACACACACACACACACACACACACACACACACA
>CABHPR010157436.1:16000-30018 GCA_902168415.1 Peromyscus melanophrys | reverse complement strand
TACATTTTTACACACATTTTAAAGCATTTAAAGTCTTGTTCCATCTGAATTTGTTTTATTGTGAATCAATTGTTTTAAACTGCAGCATTTCTAAGACTGAAACGGTTCTGTGGCTGCTGGCTCCGCCCACCTCAGCTTCCCAACATGGCGGTGATACGTTTACCGTCCGTTCTGGGAGCCTTCGTGGGTCTATGCTTCTATCAAAGCAGCGTTTAGCCCAGAAACCTCTTTTTTTTGTTTTGTACTAGCGAAGGCTAAATCCACCTTGCAGCTTAATGTGCCACTTGCAGAGGCCTCATTCCCGCCATACTGCAAGTCAAACACGCACACCAGGAACCCGCCATACAGTAGCTCAAGCCTGCAGGCTGCGGCTAACTTGAGAGAAACAACTAGGAAGCTGTTTTAGCTCCGTTTTAGAATCTTCTTTTTATGCTTTTTCAGGTCTTAAGTGGAAATTCCTGCCCCACGTTCTGGCGCCATTTGTAGCTAGAGTTTTCCTGCCTGGCCCACAGTCAGGATAAATCTCTTTCACCTGCCAGTCCCGCAGCCGCTCAGACCCAACCAAGTAAACACAGAGACTGATATTGCTTTCAAACTGTATGGCTGTGGCAGGCTTCTTGCTAACTGTTCTTATATATTAAATTAATCCATTTCTATAATTCTGTACCTTGCCACATGGCTCATGGCTTACCGGCATCTTTACATGCTGCTTGTCCTGGCGGTGGCTGGCAGCATCTGGCAGCGTCTCCTTCCACCTTCCTGCTCTTTTTATTCTCTCTGTTAGTCCTGCCTATACTTCCTGCCTAGCCACTGGCCAATCAGTGTTTTATTAGCAACACATTTGCCATACAGAACATCCCACAGCAGTCTTTAGTCCAGTCTAGCCTCAAACTCTCTATGGAGTCAAGAATGACCTCAAGCTTCTAATTCTCCTGTCTCTACCTCCTGAGTGCTGGGATCACAGCCATGTGCTGTTACACTAGGGGATCAAACCTAAAGATTTGTGCATGTTAGGTGAGTGATCTGCCACTGGAGCTACATCTCCTCTACCCATTTCCAGCACTTTTAATATATTGTCTCATTTCTTCTAGGCTCTTTTCAGGTTGCTTGGTGGACAATGTCAGTGGCAGAGCAAACCTGGTTAGTAGCCAAGGCCAAAGACTGATGGGGAAATATCCATGTCTGTGATGGGGCCAGCAAGCTGGCTCCAAGGACACCAATCTTTGTTTAAACTTGACCCTTCCATCTGTGTCCCAAAGCTTCCACAAAGGTTCCTTTGTCCATGGGCAGGTAGCAAATTATTGTTGCTATGAGCATGTGTGCGTGTGCGTGTCTGTGTGTGTGTGTGTGTGTGTGTGTGTGTGTGTGTGTGTGTTCCTGGTCGGCCATCTTGTTGCCATCACTTCCGTCATGACAGAGGTAATGACACCGGCAATAATGTGAACATTTGCATGCTGAAACTGTACTTCCCCAATAAAGTGACTGTTTAGTAGGATGTGTTTATTTCATTACTGTTGCCGTCACTACCAATATGGTGATCAAGAGCAATTAATTGCCCATTATAGCTTCCTGAACCGGAGGGGCCGGTTACACCTATCTGGGTAGACCAACCACTGTGCAGAAGCAATCAGGTAGTTTGCTGTTGACATCCCTAGGAGAGCGGACAGGAATCTGTTTACATTGCAATAACTTTATAAAGAATGCAGCAGGCCACGGTATTTTGCAGTACCAAGACGGATATTGGAAACTTTCAAAATGACCATGTTGGCATGGAGAGTGCTATCCTTTTAAATTAAATTTTGTGAGGGAAACGGCAGTAGCATAAGAAGGGAAGAAGAGATAAGGGAAACATATTTACGGATTTCTACTGTGACTCAGATCCAAAGATGGATGCCATGATGCAACACCGTGTATCCATCCATGGGATCCCGTCATCTTGAACATTGATCCTCCATCTTCCCCTGTCCTAATCTGCCTCATTGTTCCTGTAATAAAGCACTGATCAAAACCACTTACCAGTGGAGATGGGGGGGGGGTTCTATTTGGCTTACAGGGTGCAGTCCATTGTTGAGGAAAATCAACAATGGGGGGAACTGAAGCAGAGACCGTGGAGGAACGCTGCTCACTGGCTTGGTTCGCCTGTGTGAGAAGTCAGTTTTCTTTTTAAAAAATACTTTAAATGTCACTATGTTTTTATGTGTATGGGTGTTTTGGATGCGTGCATGTTTGACTATGCACCACATGCATGCCTGGTATCCTTGGAGGCCAGAAAAGGGCATTGGGTCCCCCGGAACTAGAGTTACAGATGGTTGTAACCCACTACATGGGTGCTGGGAACTGAAACGGGGTTTTTCTTTTCTTTTCTTTCTTTCTTTCTTTCTTTTTTTTTTTTTTTTGGAAGGGTAGGTAGTGCTTTTAACCCCTGAGCCATCTCTCCAGTCCTCAGCCAGCTTTCTTATACAAACTATGATAATCTGCCAGGGAGTGGCACTTCCCACAGTGAGCTGAGCCCTCCCATACCCATCATCAACCCAGACAGTTCCCCACGGGCCAGTCTGATAGAGGCAATTTCTCAGTTGAGGTTGCCTCTTCCTAGGTATGTTGACCTGATGGCCAAGATTAGCCTCCATCTCCTGAATGCTGGGATTATAGGCATACATCACTACCCCCAGTTTATGTGGAGCTGGGGATGGAGGCATAGGCCTTGTTGCATGCTAGGCAAACACTCTACCAGCTCCAGCATTATTTTTAAAAGTTGTGTTTTTTCCAGTTGGTAGTGTTTAGGTGGAAGCCCTGTAGGTGCCATATACCCAAGGAGTCTGGGATGATTAGATGGAAGTCCCACCTCTCTCTCTCTCTTCCCCAGACCCTGCCACTAAGAAAGTCCTCCAAGAGTCAGCCCCACCCTGCAGCTGCTCAAGACCATGTCTACAGGCTACTTAAGACCTAGCTACCATACCTGCCACATGCTCCTGTGATTCCTCTCCTGCCTTCCCGAGAGTCACCCGGGAGGTGCTTTGCTCTGCTCGGATTAAACCTGGATTTATTAATTCAGCTTGATTGGCTTATTACATTGTCGGCAGAGGAGACCCAATAACTGGGGATCTAAAACTTCTCAGGTGGGAGAAAGCCAAGTAGGCCACTCGGTTTGCCATGGGCTCCACATTCATCAATGGAGGTGGTCTGTCCAATCGTCACTGAGCTATTTCTTGCTGTGTGATGACAGGCCGGATGTTTTGTGTTTAAGAGTTCTGTGAAGGAAAAACCACTGGGCTTTCGAAGTTCCCGGGTTCAAGATTGGTGTGTTCGTGGGCAAGTCATGGCCTCAGCCTCCTGTCTTCTGGAGCTATGCAGGTGAAATATTTGCCTCATGGGATTTTTAAGAGGCAAACAGGTTAACGGAGATGGCAATGCTTAGTGAGTTCCTCAACGATGCACAGACGGGGCCAATGCCAGTTCAGTGACTGGCTTTTTGGTTCCCAAGGCATAGAGCCATTGATGTGGAGAGGGTAGTGCGGTTACCTAAAACTCCAGCCTCCTCCTGAGTCTTTGTTTCTTCCTTCCTTCCTTCCTTCCTTCCTTCCTTCCTTCCTTCCTTCCTTCCTTCCTTCCTTCCTTTCTTTCTTCCTTCCTTTCTTTTTGAGACAGGGTCTCACTATGTACCCAGGCTGGCCTTGATCTCTCTCTGTCGTTTAGACTGGCCTTGAACTCAAGATCCTTCAACCTCAGCCTCTTGGGGTTACAGGTGTGTGTCATCATGTCCAGCTTGCTAATCACTTTCTTTGTGGACCCTCTGGTCTGGGTGCAGGCGTGAAATTTCAGGATGGAAAAGCATCCCCAGAGGTTTCTGGGCAGGTATTTTGGTTTTCAAAAGAATTGTTTGCCCAGCTTGAGTTCTTTTAGAAACCCATTAGTTTATAATAGGCACCTACGAAGCACCTGCTCTTTGCTTGGTGCCCTGGGGGAACACCTCTGCCCTTGAGGAAGACGCAGGGGGTGAGACATCATACACAACAGGACCAAACAAGATGGTATTTGTATTTAAAAAGTAGCCTCCCCATAATGTAAGACTCAGAGTTCTAGAGGTGGAACCAACACCCCCTCCTGCCTCTGCACTTCTTTCTACAGGTTGTTTTTCATCATTAGTCAGTGTCTTAGAGACCTCAGAGAAATTCTATATGCAAACTCATAGCTATGTATGGATCCTTCTTTTTGATCAAAATGCGAAACGAGACACACGGCGGTTCTCTCCTACACTTTGCCTTTTAAAATTCATAAACTGTCTGGGATACCATCGTATCACCACACACTGCTTTCCCTCGCTCTCTGTAATGGAATTCTTTCATGTGAATGTGCCACACTTTATTTAATAGCCCCTTATCAAGGGCCTTTTAGGTTGTTATGAGGCTCTTGCTGCCCGAACAATGACACAGTAAGTTCTCCTGACAAAGCTGTAATTAAGGACTGGATTGTGTGGCTCACACTGTGAGGGATTCCGATTTTGTAGTGTGTGTGCTAATGGCAATTTTTTTTGTGGGGGGGAAGGGGTGGGACAGGTTTTTATTGTGCAGGGATATCTTGCTCACTGCATAACATCATGCTACCACGATTCAGACATTCTCATATGAGCACCAACCCCCTATCCCCACACCTGTGAATACCAGTTAGGAGAATGATTGGGTGAGATTGGAAACCCTGCAAATGTAGGTGGGTAGAAAAGGGAAGCCCCCTGGGGAGGAGAAATGGAGACCCGCACATGTGTTGTTGGTATGAATGTCTGGAAACTATTCAAATGCACAGTGAATCTTTTTTTTTAAAAAAAGTATTATTATGCCTGTGTGTGTACGTGCTCATGTGTTGGCAAATACATGTGTGTGTCCATGCAAGTGGAGGTCAAAGGACAGCCTCAAATGTCAGCCTCAGAAACGTCATCTACCTCCTCTGAGACAGGGCTTCTTTTTGGCTTGGAGCTCACAAATTGGGCTGGGTTGGTTGGCCGTGAGTCCCAGGCTCCTCCTGACTCTGCCTCTCAGTGCTGGGACCACAAGTGTGTTCTGCTACACTAGGCACTTTCACGTGGGTTTTAGGGATTAAACCTAGGTCCTCTTACTCTTTACTGATGGAGTCATCTCCTAAGCTCTTGGGTTTCAGAATCTTAATCCCCAGTGTAGTAGTTTAGAGAGGCAGGGCCTATAGGAAGCAGTTAGGTTGTTGCAAATCTTTCTCTGTCCCACCAGCCAGCTCCCAAATCAGGACTTCTTATAAATTATGAAAGCTTGGCTGATAGCTTAGACTTGTTTCTAACTAGTTCTTATAATTTAATTAACTCATATCTTTTAATCTACATTCTTTTACATGGCTCGGTTACCTTTACTTTGTAACACCCATGCTGCTTGCTCTGCATCCCTGGCATCTTCTCGTGACTCCGTCATACTTCTTTCCAGCATCTCTCTGCCCTGAAAATCCTGCCTAACTATTGGTGTTCAGCGTTTTATTAAACCAGTATGAGTGACACATAGTCACACTGTATGAAAGATTATTCCACAACATATCCCCCTTTTTTTCTAAATAAAAAAGAAAGGTTTTTAACTCTAATATAGTAAAAGTATATGCAATAAGAACAATTATCAGTTAAGAGTTACAATTACAATGTTCAGTCCTTTTGTATTTGGCAATTAAAAAAATACTTCATTATTTATCCTACCTTGGTGAGTCCAAAGTTTTGTACCTAATTTACCTTTTATCATAATTAAGAAAAAATGTAACTATAGCTACCTAGTCTTCAACTCCATCAAAGACCCCAGGAAGGATATATTATTACCTGAATAAACAAAGTGCATTGTAAGCAACTTCCAATAATATAGAAATGAAAGAGACATCTGGCTACCTGGATAGTCACCCAAAGTTCCTCTGCAATGTTGGGGCATCCAATCTTTAGCCCACAGGCCTAGAATATCTGGCAGACTCTTCTATGAAGTAGGAATTTTGAAGGACTATCCCATCTAGTCTTGGCAAAGTTCAGCAGGTACTTTCCTGTGTGTCCTGCAGCATGTCTGACAGACTTTCTTATGAAGTAAGAATTTTGAAGGGCTGTTCCACCTTATCTTGGCAAAGTTCAACAGTTTTTTTTCCCTTTGTGTTCTGCTTGTCCAGTTTGTATAGCACACTGTTAGCAGTCAAGGCAAGAACAGTTTCTTACTCAAATGGCTAGCTTTGCCACAATGAAAGCAAACTCCATATGGAGGTTCTTCAATGCTCCTCTGAAGCAACTTGGTGCTGCCAGGAACAGATGTGTCTCACTGTGATGGAAAGCGTCAGGTTATTAAACATCTTATATGACATATTCTGTAGGTCTCTGCAGTGTTTGAAGAGCATGTGTCTATCTAAAATATATCTTTGTATGATCTTGGAAACATACCTAACATAACTGCCGGTTTGATTGTTATAGATGACTAACTACTAACCTGCATTTCTCAATTATCCTAAACGGTTTCCAATAATAGTTTTCAAGGACTAGAACTTACCTTATATTATTTAAGTGAACTGTGTAGGTACAATACCTTAAACAGGAGTATAAACATATATACAGTATGTTGTAACAAGCATAACTTTAAATTTGTATCAATATACCAAAATCCACACCAGTGTAAAATATTTGGGGTTAATAATTGTCTTTTTACCCTATATTCCTATATCCCCCTTAAACAGTGACAACATTAGGTCATGTGTGCTACCCTCATGGGTGTATTAGCAATCCTTAGAGGACTTAGAGGAGTGATTTGGTGAAGATACTGTATTTGTCCACACAGGAAGAACCAGTAACAGGGTACTTCTTGGAAGCATAGGGAGGACTTCCTTACGATGCCTAACCAGCACACGGTTTGATCTTGGGATGCATCCTTACCCACTGAGCCATCTTACCAGCCTGGCTGTTGGTTTTAAAACTGGGTTTTACATCAGAGTTACTTGGAAGGGTAACAAAAACATCGATTCCTACATTTCCACCCGAAAGGAAGACGTTGGGAGTCTCTGACAGTGCTTGAGAATATGTGCCTGCGATTTTCAGGGGACTCTCAGCTTGCCGTAGCTGTCCATCAAGCTCGGGAAACTGATGCAAATAGATTAACCAATTAAGTGGTTACAAGTAAGTGTAGGGAGCCTGGAGTGCCAATTGTGCAGGCTCTCTGTTGGTAAGGGATTGAGCAGATAATAGGGAATGTGTTTAATTATGTTGGCTTTTATTCCTCCTGAAATGTTTACAAAGGTAATTAGAAGTTAGGTTAGGTGTGAGGCTCCTGACCTTTTAGGAAAGCCTGGCCTCAAACTATCAGGAAGGGGGGAAAAAAGCAAATGCCTATTTCAAAGGTCAATCAGAGCAAAACAGTGTGATTACCTGGGGATCTCTTGCTTGCAAAAGAAAGGCATTTATTTGGTGTTAAGGATGAGAATTAGAAGACAGAGCATCTCTGTGGGTCCTTGTTTTCTGGATGTGGAATGTCAGCATGAGAAAAGATACTGACCAGCTCTTTCTAGATCTGCATCTCTCGGTTGGCTGAGTAGTTTCAAGTTTTGGCCAACAGCCTTGGCAAGATCTGGCATTGCAAATTTAGAGCTGATACTTGGTGTAGGCAAAAATCAAAGAGGACCATGGACCAATCTTACCTTTAAGTCTAGATTAGGGATTCTTAGAATATTTTCCGCCTGTGACTAATTTTCATCTGAGAAATTTTTATGTGGCCATGGGAACAGATATGCAGATAGTTTATGCCAATCAAATATTTACTGATAATAAATTACAAGGAAATGTATTTTAAAACTATTCTTTGGTATATGTATGTTTTTACTATTGATTGAAGTCTAGAGCAAATCTCATACTAATGAGGTGTGTGTGTTTTAAAAAAAATTGAATTTTGGGGCTCGTGAGATGCTCAGTTGGTGAGATGCTTGTCATTAAAGCATGGGGATCTGAGGCTGATCCACAGACCCCAAGTCACAAAAGCTGGGTGGGTTGGAGAGATGGTTCAGTGGCTAAGTGTAAGTACCATTCTCCTCGGAACTGAATTCAATTCCTAGTACCCATGTCAGGTGGCTCACAACTGCCTGTCACCGCAGCTCCCGGGGGACCTAATGTCTCCGGCCTTTGTGGGCACCTGCACTTATATGTACACACCCACAAACAGACTCATATATGTACACATAATTTGAAATAATAAAAATAAACCTTGAAAAATAAAAGGGATCTGGAGAGATGGCTCATGGTTAGGAGCGCTTGCTTGCTAAATGGGCATAAATATCAAATTATCTGTAAGTCTGTATCTCTTTACCCATAGATTAGTATTGTTGCTGGAAAATTTCTCTCGAGCTCCCAAGTCCTGCCAGCTCCCAAGTCCCGCCAGTCCCAGAAACCATTTACAAAATAAACACACAGACGCTTACATTATTTAAACTGCTTGGCCATTAGCTCAGGCCTATCATTGTCTAGCTCTTACTCTTATATTTAGCCCATTTCTATTAATCTCTACTTTGCCACGTGGCTCGTGGCTTACCGGTACTTTACATCTTCCTTGTTCTGGCCGCGGCTCCAGGCCGTCCTTCTCCTTCCTTCCTCCTCAATTCTCCTCTCTGTTAGTCCCGCCTATACTTCCTGTCTGGCTATTGGCCAATCAGTGTTTATTGACATATAGCGATATCCACAGCATAGTATTGCTTTCAGAACTCATCATAGATGTTTCTTTGTACAGTGGACAGAGGTTAATGCAGAAACTCACAACTGGTCGAAGCGCAGAGAATAAATGTCTGTGGAGTTCTCAGTTACAAATGGGACATCTGTACCGCGCTTTTTTCCAAAGCTCAGAGACCATCAGTGGAAGAGAAGGCAGAGAGATCAGGCAGAGAGATCATAAGCCTGAGTTCAAGTAGGGGAGGGGCAAAACAGTGTATTTTTGGATACAACAGGACCTCTGCATTAATGAACTCCCAGTCACTGTGGTTGTCTGCACAAGACCTGCAGATCAAGCCAGTCAGTATGACAGCACAGAGTGGGGAAGGGATTATGAGCTCCCACCCTTTGATGAGGAGTTATTGACAGCTGATGACTTCTCAGGGAGAGAGAGTCAGCTTTCCTTAAATGTATGCTCTAGGTAGGTTGACTACACCCCAGTGGGTGGTCCCACACCCGGGAGTTATGGGAATAGTGCAGTTTGGACTAGAGGTGGGTGAGAGAGAGAGAGAGAGAGAGAGAGAGAGAGAGAGAGAGAGAGAGAGAGAGAGAAAGAGAGAGGATGGAAAGTTGGGATAACATGAGTAAAATATATTATATGCATGCATGCAATTCCCAAAGAATTATTTACAATATTTTCATTATAGCTCAGTGAATATTTTTATTATATCTCAGTGAAAATATTGTATTTTAGAAAAAGAACCCAGAGCAGTGGCACACTTGTAATCTAGTGTTTGCACACACTTGTAGTCTAGTGTTTGGGAGGCAGAGATAGGCAGATCCTTAGGACTGGCTTATGAGCTGTACTAGCTAAATTGGTGAACTTCAGGTGAAAGTGAGAGACCCTGTCTAAACAAAGTGGAGAGTGACTGAGAAAGACACCTAAGGTTGACCTCTGGCCTCAACGTGCACCGCTCCCACATGTGCACCCACCCCCTCTCCCGTGAATGTATACACACACTCATATATACACACACACAGAGAGGTGGGGGAGAAAGAGAAAGAGAGAGAGAATTAAAATTTGGCTGAATATTTGATGTTGCCGGACGTAAGCATCTTCAATGTTTCAAAGAGCTGATCGATATTTTGAATTTATAATTGTCACTGAGATTTCCATTTTGTATGAACATAGTATGGTAATGCATTATGATAAAAAAAAAATTCGCTGGATCTCACAGACAAGTTAATAGTACATCTTGAGGTCACTAAAGATTCGAGATTGCTCTTCTACTATGTATCCAGCCTGTTCATTTAACCTGCCTTTAAGGGAACAAGGTAATAATCAACTTTACTTGCTTTGGCTTTCCCCTGTAGTCAGCTTTCACAACCTAAGCTAATGCATGGCTGCAATCTTACGTTATGTGCTCTCCATGCCCCTGCCCCAGAACAACGCATGTGTATCATTTGCTGAAAGCAGCAAACACAGAGGCTGAAAGCAACCTTCTAAAAGGAACGTCCATTTATGGATATTCGTTGATAAACAACGGTGTTTGTAGTTTGTTGTTTGCTGTCTGGGTCCGTTGGGATCTGTTGGAGCCAGCAACTTAATTCTTTGTAAAATTCTATTAAAGTATCCCATTCCTTCCTCATGTGATGCTTTCTGTACAGTTCAATAAATACAGAGCAAAGCCCTTTGTTAGGGACAGACGTACAGACAGAAGAGACAAACCCAGGGACAGATTCACAAGACAGCTCCCAGGCAGGCACAGTTCAGACTCACAGAGAGGGCAGAGGGCACAGAGAGCATGAAGTACAGAATTCAAGACTGGACTCTCTTGGTTAAATGACGCCAAAGGGAAGCGCTTTCATTTCTCTCCTTAATGCGACACCCATACATTACTCGTGACATTAGAGTTAATCACTAAGGCATTTAATCCACACACAGTACAAAATGACAGAAGCCTGTTTGGGACCATTTTGGAAATTCTGTCCTAATTCTAAGCCAAACTGGATTTAATGATTTTTTTTTAAGAAATTAAAACTCAAGTCAGTAACTTAAACAGCAATTTTTGAATCTAAACATCTGAAGGCAGTATAATCCAAGAATAAATGTGTGAAGGGATGACATAGAAAAATATTAAACATCTTTGTTTTCTGTAAACTATTATAATTCTTTCTTGATATTTTATTTTGCTTTTTTAAAATTAGCTTGCTGAATAACAGGCTTCCGTACGAGGTTTTCACACATATTTTATTCTGGCCAGTCCTCTCCTTACCCCATTCCTTCCTCACCTCTCTGGTCCCTCCTTTGGCCCGGGATAGATATTTTATCTTCCATTCTGTTTATTGTCTTTTTCCACTCTCCCCCATTAAGCCTCTTTTTCACCCCTTAGTCTCACGGGCCCCTTTCTAGTTTCCTGGATTTCCTTCCACTGGTACATTTGTAACAGAGGCTAGAGTCTGCATGTGGGAGAGAACACACAGTCTTTGTCTTTCTTACCCTAGGTTACTTTGCTTAATATAATGTGTTTGAATTTCATCCATTTTTTTCCTGAAAATTCTCAATTTCATTTTTCTTTATGGCTGAATAAAATTTTAATATATATATATATGTGTGTGTGTGTGTGCGTGTGCGTGCGTGCGTGTGTGTGTGTGTGTGTGTGTGTGTGTGTGTGTGTGTGTAATCTTCATTATCTGGTCATCTATTGGTAGACATCTAGCAGCCTGCTAGATTTCCATGCTATTGTGAAAAGAGCAGCCATCAGCATGGGTGTGCAAATGTCCAGGTAGAGCATAGACTCTTTGGTGCGTGTTATCCCAGGAGTGGACTAGCTGAGTAGTATGGTAGATCTAGTTCCACACTGACTTCCATAGTGACCGCCTTAATGTTCACTCCCACCAACAGAGGGGAAGTGTTCCTCTGTCCCCACATCCTCACCCACAGTTGTCATTTAGTGTGACATATGGCGCTCTGCCTGGCTTTTCACTGACTGTGCTATCCAGGCAGGGACTTGTCTGTAGAGAGAAAGGGATGTTCTGCAGATGGCAGCAGATTGGAGTCATTGTCAGAAAGAGAAAAGATGGCATCAGACTCACATCGAATCAAGTGTTCAGCTAAGGATTAGTCTGAGACCATTTTCCTGTGTGGTGGTGAGAATTTTAATATTAATATTAATTATTCATTAATTTAATAATGACCTGTTGTTACACGTGACCAGCAGAACCCTTGCAAAGGGAGGTCCCTGAGGGCTCCAAGATAGAACTAATAAAAACTGGCCTCAGTAGCAGACTGATGGTGGCTGAGGTAGAGAGGCAGGTTGCTTGGGACCAATAAACTGCTGCTGGGCTCCTGGCAAGGGCTGAAAAGGAGGCCTGGGGGACTAATGTGCCTCTTCTGCCCTGTTTGTTAGGATACTTGCTCTTCCCAGATAGCTAAGGGAAGCTTTAAGAGTCCCCGTACAAGGGCGATTGCCACAGAAGCCGTTACCTTAAAAACAACAACGGTTCTACCGAGATGTAATTCACACATGGCACAGCACACTCATTTAACGTGTTCAGTTCGGGACTGGAGCTATGGCTCAGGGGTTCAGAGCACTTGCCATTCAGCAGGGTACCCAGGTTTAGTTCCCAGAACCCACACTGAGGCTCACAACCATCTGCAATTCCATTTCAGAGTGTCAGCCTTCTTCAGACATCTGATGAGAATGAGAATCAAAATAAGAACAAAGGCTCACATACTGCATGATATCTCTTATATGAAATCTAGACTAAGTAACTCCATTAGAGACAGAAAGTAAATTGGTAATTGCCCGAGCCTGATCTGGGGGAAGGTGGGTATGGTGTGTTGAGAGAGCAGTGAGAACAGCCTGAAACTGACTGTCCCAATGAAGAGACCACTGTGTAGATGAAACTGAAAACCCTGGAATGCATATTTATTTGGTTGTTGCTTTTGCAGTGCTGCGGGTTAAGTTCAGGGCCTTCTGCATCACAGGCACCTACTTTACCATGGAGTCTCAGCCTCAAGTGTACGCTTCCATGTATGTACGGGTCTGTATGTGTTATGTGTGCCATGGGCATGCCTGCTGCTATCAGATGTCTGACAGCATAATATTATCAAGACTCACACGTCACAGCACACACCAATGCTGCCCTTAAATGGTACATGCCACACTGTTTGTACAACCACCTGTTGATGTACATTGGCGGTTTTCAATTTCGGGAGAGTATGAATAATGTCACACAAAACATTCGAAGACAGGCCGTTCTCATTTTAGCACTAACCAGTTCGCCAACTCAAAATCACCTGCCCTGAGAATTGTATCTGCCATGATCTACCTCCTTCTTCTTTTCCTGTCCCCATGTGGTTACTCCCTCCCTCGCTGGTACTTGTTCTCCACGATAATGGCTATTCTGTCATTTCTCAGTCACTGTGGTGAGAGGACTATGTCCTATCTTTTTATCCCCAGCAACTATTTGTATTCGGTTTACGCCAAAGTATTTTCAGATATGGCTTGAGGAATCAGTTAATGCTTCACTCTTTAAGGAATTTCAGATTCTTTGTTTAGCCTGAAGTTTTCCTATCTTTTTCTTTGGTAGGAGAAGAAAAAGATGTAACTTACCTGTAACTCTCCATATCTTCTCATTCTGCTGTGAGCGAACAGATAGGAAATCAAGTCAGTAGGGACATCTCTACAAAACCTGAACATGCCAAACTACAAAACATGATAAATCCAACCAGAGAGGAACTAACAGACCTAGTAAGAGGAATCCCAAGACCTGGGGGCCTCGACGTTCAGTAGTGGTAAGGAATAGTCCAGGCCTGTAGAAATGCCCAAGGTCCTTAAGTCCTCAGTACTATTTAGCCTAGTTAGTAAGCCAGTTTGGGAGGTTGCCATCGCTTCTGACAGAGCTTCTCCACTGCATCCGAAGATGGCAGGCTCTGTACGTCCACGTCTCTACATCTCCCACGGGACTTCCCATACACTGAAACCCAACGGAGATCTGATTTTGATAGTAGACATGACCCTCTGAACAAGCCAGCTCCACTTCAAACTCAGAGTGAGTTCATACAGTTCCCACTGTCCCATAAGAAGAACTGAAGTGGTTTTATATGCCATATGACAATTGGAGATGGGTGGGGAAAACACAAATGTGGTCAGAGTCCCCATGAGGTCCACATGGTACAAGTAAACTGCAGCTTTGGTCGAATAGGCAGCCTAGATGCTACACAGTTCATTGTCCGTATAGTGAGATCAGGCTAGTTTCTCAGAGGCAGCATGACAGCAGAGTGCTAAGGGCCGCTTTCTCCTGCACTGGGTTCTCCATGGGGTAGGTTTCTAAGTAGAGAGGAGTAGATGGA
>CABHPR010157436.1:855-14369 GCA_902168415.1 Peromyscus melanophrys | reverse complement strand
TCTGTCTCTTGTCATGATTACACCTTATACTCCGGATATCTCAGGCTTTATTGGTGGTCATTACTTCTAAACTGCTCTTCTGCATTTTACTTTCTTTTAAAAAATCTCCCTCTTTTTGATGTTTCAAGTATGTGCTACCTGAGAAAATACTCTGCATAATATCCACAATCTTTGTTACCAGGCAATTGTTTTCTTCTCCAAGATGGCCTAGAACTTTCTTTTGTTAAAGAAAAGTATGTATTTCTTTGTGTGTGTGTGTGGGTGTGTGTGTCTGTGTGAATGTGTGTGCATGTGCCTGTACACTCCATGGTGTCCAGAGGAAGGTGGTTTATCGTTAACTGACCAGAACAAGGTGACATCAACCCCTTAGTTATACACTTTTACTCGAACCTCACTGGCCTATTGATTTTAGATGGCAAAGGACTTTTTAAGATAGGTTGTATTGCTCTAACTTGCCAATATTCCCACCACTACCTCAGTTTGCTTGAATCATTTACGCTGTCATCTCTTTTTGGGATTAGATTTGGGTTGCCATGAGGTCTAAATAAGATTATACATTGAAAGTGCTTAGTATAGTGGCTGGCATATTTTGAGAGCTCAGCAAGTGATGACTATTATTGTGGTTCTCACTGAGTTGAGGGTCCTCTGTGACCACAAGAGAAGCTCACCCTCCCGCTAATCTTGCTCAGCTGGACATAGGTCAGATAACTTTTCATTTAGCTAAGGATGGGATTCTAGGAAGGTCCCGAGAGGATGCTATGGCCATTCAGGGGCACTCTGTGCCAGAGTTAAGGAAATTATAGCCCATGAGTCAAATCAGCCTCTCACAGGGTTAATGGAATTAATATGCCTTCTTGGTGAGAAATCACTCCATGTACTCAGAGATGGAAAAAGTGCCTAAGTGTGTGGGAGGCTGGGGCTAATGCCCAAATAAGAGTCAACTCCCAATAGAAGATCTCACTAGCTTATACACACCTTAGGCTTATGCATTTGTATATCCTGTCATCCTTAAATCTTTTCAGGTCCCGGCCCCAGAGCACACTTTGAACATTTAAACAGAGACAAGAGAATGCGAGGCTGGCTGTTTAGGCAGATGGAAGATTTACACAGCAAAGTTATTACATATTGCCAGAATTATGTAAGTACACTAGTGTTATTCTTTTTCGAAGGGTTGTCACCCAGGGTCATTTCGCCCACCTGGCAAAATTATGTTTTTCTTGATAAGAGTACAGAGGATTTAATGGCAGACCTGGGCTTAATGATGGTTGTGACCCTACACTGTCCCCCTCCCCCGCCGCCCTTCCCCGACTGAAACCTCCCACCAAGCTATCCCTTAGAGGCATGTCTTTGGTATGGGAATCAGGAACTAATGGCTGGTCAGTCCTGGTGAACAAACTTTTACATCCTAGCATGCTAAATTTCCCTTATCTCCAACAGGTCTGGTTAGCATATGACTTATCCTTGGGGTATCTGGGAGGCAGTTAACCCTTTAGCTGAATTCCACTTGTATGATTTAATGTCTCCTAAGCAAATCTAATAGTAAGTTCTTTATAATACCAATTCTATCACCTCGAGTCTCTTCTACAGCAATGGTTTTGTACAACATGTAAGTTAAGAATTGAAAAAATATTTATTTACTTTGTTTATGTGTGTGGCGTGCATGGGGAGTCAGCGTGTACATGTGTATAGAGGTCAGAGGACAACTTTGGGTGTCAGTCTCAGTCTTTCATCTTTTGAAAAGGATTTATTTATCTTTAGCTATGCTATGTGTACATTTGGCCTCATGTGGGTATGTGCTCATGAGGACAGGTACTAGAGGAGGCCAGAAGAGGGCATTAGATCCCACTGGAGCCAGAGTTACTTGATGTGGGTTCTGAGAACTGAATGCTGCTTCTCTGGAAGAGCACCGAGCGCTCTTAACTGTTGAGCCATCTCTCCAGTCCCCCCCCCAACTGCATTAAAACAGTTTAAAAAGTTGATGGAAGACTCCTGTGTGACGCATGAAGTTATATAAAATTAGAATTTCAAAGTCCATGAATACGGTTTTGTTGGCACACAGCACGCACATTTATTTCTGTATTGTCCAGGACAATTCTCACTTCGCAGTCACAAAAGTCAGGTAGTGGTGGCAGGTCCTGTAGAGCTCATATACTAAGAAGATGAACTGTTTAGACTCATAGAAAAATAACCTGGTCTCAGTGAAAGATAGAGTGATATAAGACAGGGAGGTGGTGTGCAACACACATACATATTTATATAAATACAAACAATATATATATGTGTGTGTGTGTGTATATGTGTGTGTGTGTGCATGTATGTATGTATGTATTGAAGAAACCCCTGCCTCCATCTTAGACTTAAGATCTATGTTTTAGTAAAGACAAACTAGGTTCACTCCTGTTTATGATTAAACTTCTGTTTCTCAAGGATTAGGTTATGCCTCACCTGTAGCTTTAACTACAGATGGTTCTGTACTGCCTGTTTAAGGAATAGCCATCATATTCTTGTTTCAGAAAGTTAGTAATCATTTTGAAGCCCTGCCTTTGTTTCAAAAGGGTTGTTATGGCTACCTTGTTATGACTACTTACTGTTTTGACTGCCTTGCAATCATGTCTTTGTTTCAGGACTGATTTGTTATGCTTATGTTCTGCTCCTGGAACCTCACTGTAAATGGAGGCTTTTCTCTGTCCTGTTCTGTCCCATGGCTGCTTGTAAATAATCATTCAGAGGCTTAATATGACTTGTGAATGTTGGCCTATTGCTCAGGCTTATTATTAATCAGCCCTTACAACTTAAGTCAACCCATTTCTATTAATCTATGTGTTGCCACCTGGCTGTGGCATTACTGGTCTGCTGGCCTCTTGCTCCTTGAGAGGCTGGATGGTGTCTGCCTGACTCTACCCTTCTTTCTCCCTGTGTTCAGTTTGGCTTTCCTGCCTAGCTATATTCCGCCCTGCCATAGGCAGCTTTATTCATCAACCAATAAAAGCAACACATATTTGCAGCATACAGAAGGACACCCCACATCACCTCACCTATTTATTTTGTCTGCCAAATCCCCCATTTGGAAACCCACTACCCCTGAGCTATAAAACCATTGTCTTCCTCACATCCAATACTGACCTCTCAAACCCTGCCTTAGGGGGAGGCAGCTCGGTACATGAATAAAAAAAAGCCTGCTTTAATTAATTGTTTGCTTTAATTAATTTGGCCATAATGTTATGGGTCGGTGGTCTTTCTCCTCCCATCTTTGGGATTAACAGTATCTCAGTTTCTAAAGCTCCCAAGGAGGGCTCTGTTGACTTGGGCTGTGAAATTAGATTCTGCCTGCTATCACTCACAGGTTTCTACTGTGATAGAAATAGTCTCTCTCCACAGAAACCTCACACTATTATAAACCCAGACATTGTGGGAGGGAATGTGGAACCACCTGGTGCTAGGTTCAAGGCCTGCCTCTGTCGAGTGCTGATCATACAGACAAGCATCAGATTTTTCTGTCTAGCTTTGTTCTTCCTAGAGCTGCCCTGGAGAGAGTGACTCATAGATTCTACTGATGAGCTCCCTGGCTTTCAATTTCCAGATGAATTTGGCCAGTTGGACCTTCATCCTTCTAATTCCCTCCTTCCCAGTTTGTTGTGCTTGGCTGCCTCTCTTGAAGGTCACAGCTCTGGCTGAAGGCCTTTTCTGTACAGATGGTTCTCTCTGCAGGGTACTGTAAATGTTTCTTTCCTGTGTGCCTTGGGCTTACGGCATAATAGACTTGGGTGTCGACTACCTTAGGCAGTGGCTCTGGTTGGCTTTTAAATGTGACTCCGGTCTTCATAAACATTTGGAATGACTTTTAGTTTCCTCATCTGTAGAATCAGGATGGCTTCTGAAGTGTGATCACAACACACAGGGCACCTAGCACAGTGCCTGGGCACACAGAAGGGCTCAGTGAATTCTGTGTCTTTTCTGTTTCCCTTAAGAAGTTCTTGCTTCCTGGTGTAGGGTGGCAGCAAGCCAAAGGGCTGTAGAACAGTGAGAGTCCAATTAGGGCAGTGTTTAGAGATTACTAGGAAAGGAAATAATTTGCAAGTAAAACTAGCAGGGTCATTGAGGGATGGGTTAAAGGAGATGAAAAAATCAGGAGTAAGTGCGAGTTACCTGCTTACCGTGTGGAGTATATGGTCATCACCAGAAAATGCAGGAAGAGTACTCAGATGAGAGAATAGACATTGAACTCCATCAGAATAAGCAGAATTTGAAATGCCCGTGGGGTGGCCAGGTGAAAATGTTAATGAGGAGGTTGGCTGGGAGGTGGCATGGAAGGGTTTGGGCAGAAGAGGAACATTTGAGAACCAGCATTATACTGGGATATCAACAGAGCTTAGACAACTTCAGTGTCCCCTGGGGGAAGATATGATGCCCTAATGGCCTTGCTTCCTGACCTGGTTTGCCATTCTCTGTCTGTTTAATGTTGGAGACACTACAGACAGTACTTAACTGTGGTGAAGTTCTGTTTTCTTCAGCAAATGAGAAAGTCACAGCAGGTGATATCCATGGTGCTAGAGGCTGTAAAATCTAATTGAGAGGTCAACCATGAAATAACTGAAGATTAATGACCACAGTCTCAATGGCTGTATGCACGCTGGACCCCCGGAACTCTTAACCAGTGTGTGTTTTTTATTTTTATTTTTTTTTAGTGAGAAGACACACAAAACTGTCTGAGGTAGAATTCCATAGAATAATCAGAGTAGCAAACTGACAAATATTCACCTGACGCTATGATAGAAGTCTTCTCTGTCTACAGAAATCCCACAAGATCACAAATCCTTTATAGAAAGGAACATGGGACTTCCTGGTTTGAGATTCGAACTCCACCTCCACTGAGTGCTGGCTGTAATGGATAATGTCTGTTTTGTTTTCTAGGTCTGTTTTTCCTGATGTCCTGCCAGTCTGACTCTGAGGAGGGAGACTCCTATTTAATCCTTACAACAAGCCTATCAAGTAGGTATTATTAGGAGCCTCCATTTTACACACAAACAAGTTAGATGATAAAGTCAATTATCCCACTTAAAGCCACAGAAGAGGCCAAAGTCCTAAAGCTGCTGTTTCAGGAGTCTAGGCATGTGGTCCCAGCCTGTGGGCTCCTAAAGAATACTCTTGAGTTCTGGGGAGATGAGAACCCGAAGCATGCATACCAGAATCAGTAATAAGTTGAGATCCACCATAGTTCTCAGAGACCCAGGGTCAGGGAATGGAGTCATCAGTTACGACTGTGTGTTCTGACTGCAGTATCATTACAGATAGTAATGGACATACTCTTATTTAGTATATTTTAGTAACGATTAAAAAAAATCACATATGAAGACTAGGGAGATGGCTTAGCGGGCAAAGTGTCTGCCTTGTAAGAGTTCTGATCCCCAGCACCTGTATGAAGCAGGGCATGGGAACACACATCTATATCCTCAGCATTCTACAGAGAGATGGGAGATTGTGATGCTTCATTTCAGGTACCAGCTTGACACAATCTAGACTCACCTGAGAAGAGACTCTTTGTGAATGAAGGTTATCTACATCAGCTTGGCCCATGGGCATGTCTGTGGAGGATGGTCTTGGTACTATTAATTGAGGTGGGGTGGCCAGTTGACTGTGGTGGTGGAGCAGGTACCATTCTCTGGGCTTTGCTCTTGAGCTGTGTAAGTATAGAGAGGAAATTGAACATGTGTACATACATTTCTCCCTCTCTTGACTGTAGGTATGATGTGATTTGCTGATTTAAATATCTCTCCCGACTGTCCCCCAGTGATGGATTTGTAACCTGGAAGTGTAAGACATATAATCCGCTCTCCCCAAGTTTTTTTTTTTTAGGTTATTTTTTTTATTACAGAAGCAGAAATGAAACTATGACAGAAATGAAGATAGAGAATTCTTGGTAGCTCACTGGCCAGCTAGCCTGTCATACTCAGCATTGAACAAGAGACCCTGTCTCAAGCAAGGTGGATGGCAATGACCAACACCCAAGATTGTCTTCCTGACCTTTGCAAGGCCCACACTCATACACATGAATGTAATATGAATCTTAAAAGGTCTTACTAATAAAAAAAAAAACCAAAAACCCGGAGCCAGGTATTGGGGTGAATGCTGAAAGATCAGAGAAACAGAACCAGCCACAGCTAACCTCGTCTCACCAATTCCTCAGCTGATCCTGTTTCCTTAAACTGGAAGCCTCTGTGTCTTCATCCGAATGGATCTCAGCTGAACTGCTGCTCAAAAGCCTAAAAGCTTAACCAGGCCTCTAGTTCCTGTTCCTCACGCCTTATATACCTTTCTGCTTCCAGCCATCACTTCCTGGGATTAAAGGCGTGTGTCACCATACCTGGCTGTTTCCAGTGTGGTTCTGAACTCACAGAGATCTGGATGGATCTCTGCCTCTAGAATGTTAGGATTAAAGGTGTGTGTGTGCCACCATTTTCTGGCCTCTATGTCTGTCTAGCAGCTGTTCTGTTGTTCTCTGACCCCAGATAAGTTTATTAAGGTGCACAATATATTGGGGAACACAATATCACTACATTATATCACCACACACGAACATGCAAACACACACACACACACACACACACACACACACACACACACACACACCCCATACATACTTACACATGCAGATTAAGAAAAAGAGGAAAGCTTTCACATATGAAGACATATAACACACACTCCCATATTACTTATTCTTATCTTTTTTGTGTGTGTATGTATGTGCAAGTGTGTGAAGGTACATGCAGAGGCCAGAAGAGAGGGCACTGTATTCCCCAGAGCTGGAGATGGTTGAGAGATACCTGACATGGGTGCTGGGAACCAAACTTAGGTCCTCTGGAAGAGTAGTGATGGATCTTAACAGCTTATTGATTTCTTCAGTCTCTGAACATATTTGAGTTCATTTAAAAAATGTTTTTCATCTTAATCCTTCCTTCGTGTACTCCAATAGTCTCTTTTTCTGTGCTGTGCCAGTTGTGTGACAGATTTTTCTGGGGGAAACGAAACCCTTACACATCTACTCACTCCAGAAAGGGAACCCATAATGGACCAAAGTAATTATTGCACCAATGTCCAACTTGGTGAATGTGCTGGCTAATTTTATGTCAACTTGACACAGGCTAAAGTTATCAGAGAGGAGGAATCACAATTGAGAAAATGCCCCCATAAGACTGGGCTGTAGGCAAGTCTCTAGAGCATTTTCTTAATGAGTGATTGATGAGGGAGTGCTGGCAGAAGTTTCTGTCCTGCCAACAGCTCCCAAATAAACACTCTGAGGCTTATATTAATTATAAATGCTTGGCCAATAGCTCAGGCTTGTTACTACCTAACTCCTACATTTAAATTAAGCCATATTTCTTATCTTCTCTGACTCTGCCCTTCTTCATCCTAGTCCTTAGTTTGGTTGTCCCACCTGTACTTCCTGCCTGGCTACCAGCCAACCTTTTATAACAATGAGAGCAACACATTTTCACCGTCTACAGGATTATTCCACAGCAAAGGAGGGCCCAGCCCATTGTGGGTGGGATCACTTGGGCTGGCGTTCTTGGGTTCTATAAGAAAGCAGGCTGAGCAAGCCAGAGGGAGGAAGCCAATAAGCAGCATCC
The DNA here is from genome assembly GCA_902168415.1 of Peromyscus melanophrys. Taxonomy (NCBI): domain Eukaryota; kingdom Metazoa; phylum Chordata; class Mammalia; order Rodentia; family Cricetidae; genus Peromyscus; species Peromyscus melanophrys. The sequence goes on along the minus strand of CABHPR010157436.1, from coordinate 6,744 downwards.
TCCATGGCCTCTGCTTCAGCTTCCTTCTCTGTATTCCTGCTTTGCTTGAATTCCTCTCCTGACTTCTTTCGATGATAAGCAGTGATATGGAAGTGTAAGCCAAATAAACTCTCTTTTTTCCAAGTTGCTTCGCTCATGGTGTTTCGTTGCAGCAACAGTAACCCTAACTAAGACAGTGAACTAATGAGTTTTATCGGGGTTATTTACAGGAATGGAAACGACTCAAAGACATCTGGATCACCAAAGCCCAACCAAGCATGGGTGACAATTCAGAAAACCTGGGAACTCGGAGCACACTGTGCAGCCTGTAGGGAGCTCATCAGGTTGGAAAGTATTCCTTCCATGGGGCTTGGTCGGTCTGAACATCTTCCGGGCAGATTGGCTGGTTTCTGCTTCTTTCAGGCTTCTCTGGTCTGGTCTGAAAATGACTCAGCAGCCTTTACTATTTATATACTCTTGGAGAGGAACCAGCCTAGTGAGTCTAGTCAGTTTCAGGGACATCCTGAAGCTATTTTGAGTTGTGTATTTCCTATAAGACCTTTCTGCAGGATGGAGTGTTTTATCCCTCTTAGAACATCCTATTATTTCACCTTCTTGTAAGCATCCTGCTCTAAAATATCCCATTGTTTCACTTCTTCTCAACACCCTATGTCTTACGAATATGGAAGGCTTTACTCTCGGAGGAAATACTACATAATAGTGCCTGGCTCTGTTACCATCCTCTGCAATGAAGGCTGACTCATCTTACTCTGTTGAGTGTTCCAAGGATACCACTGAGGTCATCGTTTATGCACATTCTATATAGTCCCTTGTAAAGGATTCCCCAGGTAAAATCCTCTTGTCTTGTCTATATTAATTTCCCCTCTAACAATTAAAAAGAACCAATGATCATTTCACAGTGGGCCCTCAAAAATTTGAGGGCTGAATCTGTGGCCAGCAGCAGCACATGTACACATGCACTTTCTGCTTTATTCTTGGTCCAACTTTACAGTCCTCTGTTTCTGTTTTATCTTACCCTTTGTTTAATCGTCACGGAGACAAGATGGAATTTAAAGTGATACCTGTATGGGCCTAAGCTTGATGGTGTCCACACACCCTCTTTGGGAGGTTGGTGTTGGCTCGCCAGCACAGGGACCATTACTGTTTCATAACTGCTCACCATCCTTGCTGACAGCAAGGAGGTCATCAAAAAGAAACTCTTAATTAGGAGGATTATCACAGCTATCAATTTGCCATCCCTTTGATGAGTGCTGGCTGCACTTAACGACTCACTGAAGATGGAGCCACACTCCCTTTCAGCAATAATATGAGCTTAATCAGCATTAGTGTGGCGAAGACAAACGAGTAAACAATCATCTTTGCAATGATAACAATTTGGTCCAGGCAGGAGGGAAAGTGTCCCTGGCTAGGCTTTGCTCGACTGTAATGGGAGATCCAGAGGGGATGTGGAAGAGGGAAGGACAAGGCTGGGGCGGGTGTGTGTGTGTGTGTGTGTGTGTGTGTGTGTGTGTGTGTGTGTGTGTTAGAAAATATCAGTGAAATCAGCTCAAGAGACCTGGTGTGTGTGTGTGTGTGTGTGTGTGTGTGTGTGTGTGTGTGCATGAACATATAGGATTGAAAAACAATATATCAGGAGCTTGGTTCAGAGCAAGGAGAGAGGGAAGAAATACATTCTTGTGTGTCAGATGGCTAGCTCTGTTGCTGACAAGCTGTGTGACCTTGGACAAATGGTTCGACTTCTGTATGTCTCAATTTTCTCAGCTGGAAAAGTGAAATGGAGAAGAGATACCCACCCCAAGAGGCTAGTGAGAGGCTAGGATAATAGAGGTAGGGCTTTGCTGTGTGTTGGGTGCTTTGGCGAGGGCGTAGTGATGGGTGCTAGGGTGCAACCAGAATGCAGACGAGGCTGCAGAGATTCAAATCTCAGATGTCCAAGAGGATTGCGCTGCACTTCGAATGTTGTTCTGGGAACCATCTTGTGTTATTTCGACAGCCTACAGATTACTCCACCAGTCACTTTGTGAATGTGTTATTATCTCATCTCCTTATATATTTCTTTGCATTAGCATATAGGCTTGGGTGCATGAATGATGTTAAAAGAAAATCACTGTGTTGAACGGAGGGTGGCACTTATTAGTTAGTAGTGTGAGAACATTTGAAACTATGAATGACGCCACCCTGAAAATAACAGTGAGTGTTGTTATTCAGGCTTTATGCTGTTTCCCACCCTTTCATGAGTATTTGAATTCTCATGAGGTGGACACGATGCTATTGCTGGTCTCATTTTACTGATATGGAAATGTTTGGCTTAGAGAAATTCCACCTTGTGCCTCAATGCCACAGCCATCGAGGAATGGAGCTGATGCGAGAATTCAGGTCATTGGACAGCTCAACCAAGGGATTTCCCGTTCTCAGAGGCAGAAAACCTGGACTAGCTGAGTAGTTCTTTTTCACCTCTCATGTGAAGACGTTTGTAAGTCAGCTTCTGTGGAGTATGGGAGGTTTGTATATGTGTGTACAGTTGGTTGACATAGAATAATGGGATTGGGAGCTACAAGCAACCACCGATCCGTGCCCAGCAAAAGGAAAACTGTCATCCATGGCTGATGGTTGGAATGCGTGACGTAGCGGCCTGGAGTGGCCCATGATAAAGTGTTCAGTTTTATTAGTTTTTAAAAGGAAATCTTCAATATACTTTCTAAAAAGTTACATTTATTCATTTAGTGTGTGTGGACAAGTTGTGGAAGTCAGTTCTCACCTTTCACACATGGATCCTGGGACTCGAACTCAGGCTGCCAGGATTGGCTACGAAGTCCTTTACCCACCGAGTTATCTTCAGCTCCAAATTTGGCTTTATATACATATATATATATATATATATATATATATATATATATATATATGAATTCCTCAATTTCAAGTAACATTATCTCATTGAAATAAAAAACATATACATTACAAGTGTTAAATTAAGAAACATGTGGGGACTGGGGACGTAGCTCATTTGGTAGAGTGCTTGCCCAGCTTTTAGGAAGCTCTGAATTGTATCCTCAACACCACATAAAAGCCAGGGATGGCCGCTCCCGGTGGTGGCACACGCCTTTAAACCCAGCACTCGGGAGGCAGAGCCAGGCAGATCTCCGTGAGTTCGAGGCCAGCCTGGTCTACAGAGTGAGATCCGGGACAGGCACACCAAAACGACACAGAGAAACCCTGTCTCGGAAAAAACAAACAAACAAACAAAAAGAATGAGCAAAACCAGGGATGGTGGTATACACCTGCGGCACTTGGGAGATGGAAGAGGGAGGACCAGGAATTTGAGGTCATCCTTAACTACATAAGGACTTTGAGACCAGTCTAGGATCTAGACTCTACCTTAAAATGAAAACAACTTGGACCAAATCAGTCCCCAACCCCCAGCTTTTAACCTGTATCTCAAATGTCTTTCACGGTCCCTTATAGCTCTGTGATGCACTGTAAAAGGCCAGCACCTTAGTTTGAGAAGCCCGGAAACATTTATCTCTACTCATGATCAAACTCATTATGTGTCCCTTCAGAGATTGCCGGTATCTCCGCCGACAGCATCCAGGCCTCCAGGTGTTCCCGGTGCGCAGAAGCTGGGAGCCCACGCCTACCACCGTGACTGACAGCTGTAGAGGCAGGGGAGATGTGGGGGAGGGCAGACCTGGGTTAATTATGTAAATCTATGGCTATATTTTAATAAGACATCGCAATAAAGCTGTCATAACTGCCAAGTTTGGGAAACAGGATGAGTGAGGTTTTTATTTCTGGTATTATATTTGTGAAGGAAAAAAAAAAAAAAAGAGGGAGAATGCAGGAGAGCCGGCTCATCCTTGAAACCCTGCAGGAGCGTGTTAGAGCCGCCTGAGCTCTTCGCTCCTGCAGGAAGCATTCTCGGTGACGCCTGTGTGAAACCCTAGCAGCCACACTGCATGCTCCGGGAAAGGAGAAAGCTGACGGCTCAAGGTTGATGCTTCCTAACGAGCTCTCTCAGAGAGATGGGGCTTCGTGTCAGCACCTGCCAATGCCTCTTCAAATTGGTCAGCCCCCTCTTTGCCTCACAACCTTACTAGGCTGCCTGCTGCCAGGACGTGAGAAAAGGTGACCAAAGGGCTGAGGTGTGTTTAAAAGCTTGTGGTAGAGGGCCTGGTACCTGTCGCGGGCACTGTCCTCCCCATCAGGTGTTGGGGTATGAGAGCTGCTCCCTAAGTTTTAACTATCCAAATCAGTGTATGAATGAAAAAAAAAACCAAGAAATAAAAAAGGAGAGGAAATGGCTGCTCCTAGGTAAAGTGAAGGAGAAAGTTGATTGCAGAGAAAAGGGAGAGCATAGCCAGAGGTAGAGATATATGGGAGAGTCCAGGGTGGACATGACCCTGAGCCACATGGGGTTTTGGGGAGAGCAGCTGCTGACCAAGAGGGGCAGACTGAGCCAAGAGACTGGCCAAGAGAGTAGATGAGAAAGACCAGGTAAACAAAATGATTAGGTTATATAAGGGAAGGGCAGCCCAGCCTCAGGGCTGGAGAAGTTTAGGGTAGGGGTTCTGTAACAGGTAGGGACTAAGGGACACAGGAAGAACTTGGTGGCCAGCATCTGCTTTCATATGTTAGCCGTTTCTCCCAGGTTTGAGACCTAACAGCGTGTGGTTTGATCTCAGCATTAGAAACATTCCATCTTCCTTTCAGAGGGTTTGTCTCTTCGCCACCAGGGCAACCTGATGTCTATTGAGGGAAGTTTCCTGAGCGGAGTATTTATATTCTACCAAAGAAAGAGCTATCGTGTTAAGAGAAACAGGTTAGGACCTTCACTAGAAAAGAAAATTGATACGGTCATGCCCATTCCCATTTCTTCAACTAATAAGCAAATGACTTGCTTGGGAAGAGGGAAAGAAGTAAAAGGGAGGGAGGGAGAGAGAGAGAGAGAGAGAGAGAGAGAGAGAGAGAGAGAGAGAGAGAGAGAGAGAGAGGAGAGAGAGAGAGAGAGAGAAAGAGAAAGAGAGAGAGATAGCAATTAAATGATGAAATGTTTATGGACTTTCTTTATATCTCTAACTAAACAAATTATTAAGAACTTATATGCCAATGAGGAAACTTATAGGGAATGTTGGAATTATTATTATAAATTTTGTGTAAAATGGCTCAGTCACAAAGGGCTCTTCCACCAAGTTGGATGACCTGCACTTGATCCCTCGTACTCACACGGTGGAAGAAGAGAACAGATCCATCAAAGTTGTCTACATGGCACATGTGCATGCCACAACACACAAAAATAAATGCAGTCAAAACTTCTGTGTGATAATTATATTGTAGTTCCGATTTTTGGGAAGGCCACAGAAGTCAGCCATGATCATGTTCTTGTTATAATAGATAGATTTAATAGTGGAGGGGTGGGAAGAATCTGCTGATGTTTCATTTTTCACTCTTTAATGTTGACCTGGGGAAGTGTCCACGTACCCACAGAGCTTTAGACAATACCCATGCATCAGACTGAACAGCAAAGCCCTGAAGATCCATGCTCTCAGCCCCATAACACATGAATGTAACCTTATCTGGAAAGATGGCTTCTGCATATGAAATTAAGTTGAGAATCTTGAGAGGAGATCATTCCAGATAAACACAGTGGTCCTTAAACCAAACAGCAGGTGTGGACAGAGACAGTGGAGGACAAGACACAGGAGAGCCACCTGAAGTTGGAGCAGGGACTGGAGCTCTGAAGCTATGGGCCAAAGGATTCTGGGAGCCTTAGAAGCTGGGAGCAGCAAGGGAGTGTTCTCTTTCAGAGCCTGGCTGGACTCTGGGGCTATCTTGATTTAGGAGTTCTGGCCCCACATGGAGAGAAATGAGTGTCATTTTAAACCACCAAATTTA
>CABHPR010157434.1:0-65743 GCA_902168415.1 Peromyscus melanophrys | reverse complement strand
GTGTGTGTGTGTGTGTGTGTGTGTGTGTGTGTGTGTTCCCAAAGCTTAAGGCATGTTTCATTTATGGCTGATCATTTCCTTTATATTGTTGCTTTTTCCTGTACCTTCTTCTCCTAGAAACTGAGGGAAAGCCCAAAACTGTGTTCTCTTGCCCTTTAGTGGCTGGAAGGTTCCTCAACTCTGCTGTTCTGGTTCATAGAAAATAAATGGAAGGTATTTCCATTTATTCATTTATTTATTCAGAAGATATTGGGTGCTCCCTACCTCCAAACACCAGAGACACACAGCAGAATAAGCTTTTAATCGTTCTCTACCAGCTGAGTGAGCCCCGAGGAGAAGTTTTATAGGTAGTCCTTAAAAAAATCCGTTAGAGAGACAGAGTGAGAGGACTTGAATGAATGGGCACCATTTGCCCGTGGAAGGTGTTCTGTGGAAAAGTTACTGTCAGTCTGCAGGTGTGTGTTGCCAATGCCCTACTACCAACAGTTTGCTTTCAAAAGCGCTACTGACTCTCACAGGGAAGAAGAGCATCTTTGGAAGAGTCAGGTCCAGATGGTCCATGATAGCAAAACCCCACACAGGACAGGTCTATGCCAAGAAGTCCTACCCTGAAATCCAGGAGAGGTAGGGCATCTATGGGTGCTGAGAGAAGGAAATACAGACAGCGATTTGGAGACCAGCTGAGTCGCTGCCCCCTTGGGTAGGAAGGGTATCGTTTTTAGAGACATATTGAGATGACATTGCATGTTGTTTTTAGCTGAGTTCTAGGACAGAAAGGAGGAAAGAAGAAACACAGCACCAAAGAAGAGGGCCTGTTATTCAAAATGGCTCAGGCAGCAGCAGCTGAGGTAGTAGCAAGACCTGGCTTTGGGAAGAAATGTCTTTGCTATGTTTAGTGACTCTGTGTGGTTCCTTGAGGCTCCAACTGTGGGAAAGTCAGAGACTATTGATCTGATTAATTGCCAATAAGGAAATGTTTACTTGTTGCCATGCATAGAATGGAAAAGGTTTCCAGAAGTCAGCTCACCACCACTAGCAAGCTACCCTGGACAATCTGTTGGAGGCTGAGACTGGCCCACTGGCCATTGTCTAATAACCACGTGTGTGGCAGAGATCACAGCAGTGCAGATTAGATGGATAGGACAGGGACACTCTGTAGATGCTGCATTCAGGGCTAAATCCCACAGAAAACCTGCTTTGCTGCCTCTCGCAGAAATCCAAATTGATGGTGTTGGTATTTACACTACACCCTCAGCTGAGAGCTCTTTGGGACCCTGTAAACTCACCTGCCCTTGCCTAATTAAGAGACAAAAGGAAAGGTTCAACCCCAAAGCCATAAAAATGAATAACTCCAAACAGTCCCATTTGCTAATTCAAGAAAATGAGAGTCAGGGAAGCGAAATGCTCTATTCAAGGCAATAGAAGATAAGACAAGGCTCTGTCTCTGAGGCTGGTGTCTTCCAGCATACTACCCGTCAGGCAATATGCATAGCCCTCAAGGATAGACTCGAGACCCACCATATTAGCTTCAGCATTAACAGAACCTGGCCATCATCTGGGGAGGGCTCTTTGCTCCTTTCTATCATCTGTTTGATCCTGTATTACTGGACAGCTGGTTCTTTACTTTTGTGATTGCTACGTCTCACAACTACTCTATGTAACCTTCATTTGACAAGTACTTAAACAGAGTCAAAGTGCCATTAAAGGACCTGCACAAGACCAAGCTGTGATGGAAGCCTTGATCCGTGGAAGCTCAAACTTAACCTGTTTCTATGCTGTGTGGCAACCTTCACTATGACTCCTGCAGAAGTGTTGGTGCCCTGTGCAAATATCTCTTGCCCATCCCGTAAGCCACTAGCACACTTAGCTGGGTACCCGGCACCTGTGAGCATGGAGCCAGCCACAGCTGGACTCTGTGGGCATCATCAGAGAGCCAGGCCGGTTGGATATGTCACTTCCCGGCGTATGAATGCATATTTGGTTGACCTTAGCTCACCACTGGGTGGAGTTCACTCTGGGTAGAACACTTAGTGGCTGAGGAAGCCCTGGGAGAGGCTGCCCAGACTGGTGGTTTGACACCAATTTCAGCTGTTTGGAGCGGTTCCACTGAAAGCCAGCTTTGACCGCTGGTGCGTGATGGAGAGGGCCTTACCTTCAGCCTCCCACTGTCCTAGTTTCTTTGGAGGTCAACTGAGGACAGGCAAACCTGCTATTTCTGCTGAGTTTCTCTTCTCCAGGCTGAGGACAAGCCGGCAGGAGACATGTCTGAGATGCCAGAAGAAATAAACCATACACAGCTAAACTGGAAGAGGCTCCTTCATCCTCTCTTCCACTGGGGAAGGTGACAGAGATGCAGAACTAGGCACAGATGGAAGAAACTTTCTTCTATACTTAGAGGCCTGCGGATTGGTCTATCAGCAAAGTTGTACCATTTTTTCATGTTAAGAACGTACAGGCTTTGAAGGCAATCAAGACAGAGAGGGTCCTTTCCCACCTTAGAACCTTACTGGGATGTAAACATGGCTGCTATGACTATGAACCCACAAACATAAGACAATGTACTACTAAGTTGACACTGGATATACAGGGACAAGGCAGAGTGTTTCTGGTAGACAAAACCAGCCCACAGTATAGAGGAAGTTGAGAAATACCCACTAAGAACAACTCAAACGACGTGATCATTCAGGACATACAGTTTCGTATTAGCTCATATAGAAAAGTAATTTACACATATGGGAAAATTCGTAAGAGATCCCAAAACTAGCCTTGAAGAATGTCTGCTCTTGCGAATGTCCCTTGCCTGAGTACTTAAAGTTTTCTCTGTCTGACTCAACTAGACATCTGGAGATTCAAAAGATGATCAAGTGTCATTGTGTTTTCAAACAGTAACGAGTGAGGAACCAAGAGGGCAAGACCATTTACGGTGGGTGGATAGCCCAGGGACACGCGCCTTAGAGCTTGGAGACCTGTGTCATAGAGTTTCTTTAATCGTCCTTTTCCCCTGTTGCTCTCTTCCCAGAGGAAACCAACACACTGTGTAAACGATCTCATAGAGAACACGGTGAGCACTGGGCATCTGAAAATTATCGGCAGACATGTTGGACATGTTGCTCTATGGAGGTGGAGGTGGGGCTGAACAGTACAGTAACAGTGATTAATGAGCAAGGTAAGGATGGGCTCTGTGGTGGAAGTGAGTTCAGTTTCTTCCCCCAATGCTGGGTCAGCAAGGCACAGGGGTTAGCTTGTATTTAAGAGTGGATTTGGATAGTTTATGCTTTATCATAGTTCATCACAATCATGTAGCCAATGTGTCAACTTAGGTGTGAGTGTGTGTGTGTCCTGTTCTTCAAGATGCCAACTTCGGCTTGTGTGTGTGTGTGTGTGTGTGTGTGTGTGTGTGTGTCATTGGATAAAGAATAAGTGTTTAGTACTTCTGAGAAAGTAAAAGTCAGATGTTTAAGAGAGCCACAGCCATCTCTCCCTCATCTTCCATGAGTTCAGCTTGTGACTATAAATAGCTATCCCTCTGCTGGGAGACCTTTCTTAACCTCTCCAAACTGCTAGTCTCATTTCTTATAGCCCTGGGGCTTTTCTTTGCAATGTTAATTGCATCTATAATTCCATAGTCATTCCTATGATTATTTGTTGATATCTCTTTCCCACAAGGCCCGGCATGCCTGTGTGTTGTCTTCACCTGCTCTTTCCAGTTCCTAAAACTATGCCTGGCACATAATTGCTATTGCATTGATTAGTAAATCTTGTCCTGGGCTGGAGGAATGGTTCAGCGGTTAAGAGCACTTGCTACTCCTCAGAGGACTAGAGCAGAAGTCTGCTTCCCAGGACCCTTGTCAGGCAGCTCACGTCTTCCTATAGCTCAGGCTCCAGGGGGATCTGACGCCTTCTTCTGGTTCTTGATGGTGCCAGCACAAATGAGTGTACACACACACACACACACACACACACACACACACACACACACACCCCAAATCTGAAAAACAAAATTACTATTATAACTCCAGTCTTTACATAGTCTAAGGTTTTCAGAGCGATATGTTGATCTGATCAATTTAATATATTTTTTAAACTTTTAAAAACACTTTTTAAAAAATTGCTGCTTAGAATGTGGGTGTATGCATTTGGGCACTCTTGTGTATGTGTTGAGGTCAGAGGACAACTTCAGGATTTTCTTCCTTTCCCATTGGTGTGTCCCAGGGATGGGAGTTGGGTCCTCAGGCTTGGCAGAAAGTGCCTTTACCTGTGGAACCCAATTTAATATATTTGAAAACCCAGAACTTTGTCTGGATGAGTTGTTAAACACTAAGGCTGCATTATGTTTCTGAAAAGAATTCTTGATTGCTAGTTGATTATCACTGACCATGTGAGACCAGCTCCCGCGATCCACTCAGGGCAATGGAAGGAATGCCTCAGAGTAGGGAGGCAGGGGAAACTTTTATCGGAGGGTAACTATGAACGAGTTTTAGTCTATCTACCACACTTGACTCACTCATTCTTTCACCCATTCACTTCCTCACTCTTCTTTCATGCTTCTTCATCTCTCACCCAGCTTACACACACACACACACACACACACACACACACACACACACACACACACACACACACTTCACTCACATTCAGCAGCAGCTCTTATCTCGAAGTGTCACGGCAGACTCAGAGGCACATTAAGAATGAATTTAGCCTTCTAGGCTGCAGGGGGATCCAGCCTCCCTGGACTCAAGGCTCTAGGGACTGACCCCTTTCCCTTCACCCAGGGCATTTTTATTTTTCTCAATATTTACAGTTTAGCCAGTTGATCTCCATATGCTCAAAACAACCTGAAAGGAGCTCCCAAAAATACAACGCCAAGTGCAAATTCCTTGATTTCTCAGGTACTACGGATCGCCCAGTTTCCTGAACCAAGTTTTGTGTAGGCCTTTGTAACCTTGGGAGACTCTGAGACAAGATTCACATAGGTTGATAAGAGAAATGAAAGGTATGGGTTAAACAGAAGATGGATTAGGGCTAGGTGCTACTCTCTGGAGCCAGGCCAGGAGTAGCTCAGCGGGAATGCAGCCACAAGCTCTCACATAGCTCTACACAGCCAGTCAACAATTGGCTGAACCTTGAGCAGTCAGGGTACGCGCAGAAGGGGAGCTACTGCAAGGACTATGTCTTGATATAAACAGCCTGGCCTTGATTTAGCAATAAACAACATCTGGGAATTGGTCTTTGTGTACATTCTGTAGGGCAGCTAGTCTGTACTAGACTTGTTCTAAGGTCTTTGCAAAATGTATAAAAGGTTGTCTTTGAGACCGAGAGTACTGTTACTTTCCTGTGTCAGTAAAGAAGAATATTCTGGTAATATTTCTGTTCATCAGAATTATACAGCTTAAACAGAAATCCACAGCTAAATGTGTGCCCAGAGATGTAAAACACATTACCAAAGGGCTGTGGAAAGCACCCCACAGCCGTTCTTATAGGGAGGTATAATGGTGGTGTGAAGGCAGTACAGACTCCATCTTAGGGTAGGGCCACCATCTCAGACCACCTGCTGTACTCAGTTCCAGGAAGACCTCAGGAATGTGCCATGACAACTTGAACAGATACAGGGCAGTATGTCTCTATAGACTTTCTGTCTGTGGTTTATGGCCCTTGAAGCTATCCAGATAATCCTGCTGAGCAGTCCAGATAATCCTGTTCAGTGGGTTGTGGTTTCCCGCCCAAAGTACAATCCAATAGTTTCAAATGTGGCTTCGGGCCAAAAGTCTAGACCAATAGTTTCAAAAAATCACCTTGCCCCATATCATTTCTACCCAATCCCAAGCATGGTAATTCACTGCTTGTGATTTTTCCCTATAAAAACTCTCTACACCTGGGCTCATGGCCACTGCCACATTTCCCTCCATCTGCCTGGTGGTGGCCCAGGTTGAACCTGACAATAAAAGGACCCTTATGTGCTTGCATTGGAAACCAGCTCCTTGATGGTCTATGGGGGTTTCTCGAAACAGGCACAACATTGGCACGTGAGAAAGTTACAGACAGAAAACAGCTGGTTTCCACAGCCAGTGGCGCCACGGCTTTGCCAGGTGGGGCTCCCCATCAGGGAGTCACACATCTGGTGGGACGACTTGTCAAACACCAGTGGTCACCTGTTGTATACTCCCAGGGCCCTCAGCAGTTGATGGGGCCTGTTTACAGCTATTTGCATCATAGACAAACCTGAGAGGGGAAATTACCACATCAAAATCAGATTTGTCTCTCCTCTCTACAAGTTTCCATCCTTCCTTACAGTGAAAAGCGCTGAGAGCACCAGTGGCAAGGATTATCAGAAGCACAGAAACCACAAACTGGTGCTAACTAACCTGCTCCACTTTCTGGGTCGCATCTGCTGTGAAGCAGGAGAGTCCGGCCGCATACGCTAGGCCAGCCTTTCTGTGTGCGAGCGTGTGGGTACCAGATCTACACACCAAATAAATGGATTGGGGTCTCTTAAGCTTTCTTTCTGCTAATTTAAAAGAAAATTTTCAGAATAAATGCCCAAGAGAACTATACATCAACAGGGAGAAAACTCATAAAATTGACAAACTGAAGAAAAATGCAATTCCCTCGCTGCTCACTCAAGACACAGAAATCATGTTTTTTAAAGACCGTCTGTTAAAAATCAGTTCAGGGTACTAACTTTGACCCTCCATGTCTGGTCTGTGTCTAATTTGCTGTTATCTCAGAAAGTATTTCCAGCTCTACGGGGTCCACTTTGGCTGCCATCCTTCACAAATGCTCAGTCTATCATCTGCAACAACTTGCATTTATTTGAAAATGGAAAAATTGTCAAGTATGGTCCAGCCCCTCACCTACGTTTCTGAAAACTCAGAAACTGGCAGGTTTGCTTGAGGGTTACAAAGCAAACAGCAGAAAAGTCAGCTGCTAATCCGCAGAGATGGGTGAGGGGGCTCTCTCCATCACAGGGGAGAAGAAACATAGTCCGCCAAAAGCTTCCCCGGAACTAGCCAGACCTGAGCCCAGAGCAATGCCTGGCTCCTCCAAAGGCTTTTGAAAAGATCACTCCAAAGTCACTAGAGATCGCACTATTGAAGTAGGGTCAGTAATTGCCAGGCTCTTTTCAAATCAGTGGTGCTGTGGGACAGCTTAGCTAGCAGAGTAGGCGAGTGGTGAGTGCTCCACACGCCTCACAGTTTTCCTTTTTTTTTTTTTCAGTATGGGAAATTGAACCTTAGGGCCTCAGAAATGCTAGGCAAATGCTGTGTAATTGAGCTATATGCTCTGCCCTTATTTTTACTTTTACTTTGGAGGTAGAATCTTGCTGATTTGCCCAGGGAGCCTTGATGTAGGTTGGCTTTGAACTTGTGACCCTCCTGGTCTCAGCCTCTTGTGTAGCTAGGATTACAGGCCTGTGCCATAGGGCTGGCTCATTATTTTTTATTATAAACATCCCTGTGAGTGTCAAGTATTATCTCGTTGTGGTTTTAATTTACTGTAATCCAATTTTAATCAACTCATTTATTTATTAAGAAATAGCTCTGTTAAAAAATAATACTTGCATAAGATCACAAATCTTAGCAATACTTTAACATAACTCCCCAGAGAACAAATTACAGCTTCCCCTTTCTCCCTGCCTTGGTTTTTTTAGCATGAGAGGAAATTCACATGTTAATTCATACAGCAGGAGTGTAAAGTACAGGCTCATATTGTGGAACACTGAGTCAGTTAGCAATACAGAATCCATTTCAGATCTCCCTGGCCCAAATCTGCATTTGAACAGGATCCTCAGTCTCTGAGAATGACACACATTCAACATTTCATGTCTTACCTAGAGGGGGTGAGTTTTAGAAAACCCAAGTCAGAAAAAGCATTAAGAAGCCCACCACAAAGAGACCAAGCTTAATAAAATTCAGGTGCTGGGTGGGTCCCAGCAGTTCTCAGGCGGGGTGACGATGGAATTTCTGGGGAGCTTGGGAGTATTTGAATACCTGAGACCTGTCTACTGGAGATTCCAGTTCCACTGGTCCAGAGTGAGACCTGCCCTTAGGACTTTGAAAAACACCTTGGATGATGTAATGAACAGTGAGTGAATCTTAAGAACCATGTGAGCAGCATTCGCCGATCTAATCGAGAAAGAATTCACACATGGTGAAAATGAGGAGAAGCCAGATTTTGCTGTGAAAGCAGAGAAAAGGAGAGGAGGGTCAGCATTGCTAGAATAGGTAGATAGCAGAGGCTGGGTCCATAGTCAGAAGAATTTATTGCCAAAGAGCTGTGATGTTGTGTAAAAGGCAATTGGGTTGTTCATAGGATGGTTGGAATGGGGAGAGATGACTGTCATTGCTGACTAGAGGGTACAACATTGAAGACAGAGAAGTCGTTGTAAAGTGGTGTGTGACTGCTCTAGGGCTTTTACCAAGATGATTGAGAAAGATAAATCAGGAGACAAGAAAGTCCCCTAAAGTTCAGGTATAGGATTGTGACTGTGGTAGCAGCTTCCCACTTACCTTAAGGAAAAGATCAGGTATTCAAAGAATTCATAAAAGCTTGTTCTCAGTGTGTCTTATGAAATAGTCTATAAAAGTTGCCAGTAGCTGATAGTTAATATATCTACACTTTCCTTCGTTCAACAAATATTTATTGAGCATGTGCTAGGTGTTGGGATTCCTGGCCACTCCCCTAGCTATATGACCGCACATGCGCAGTTCAGTAGCCAAGTAGGGGGCCTTACGTCCTACGTAATCCACATTCAGTGTGATCACATAATTTGTGTGCAAGCGTGATCACACAATCTGTGCATGCATGGCATAGCTCTGTAAGCCCTTATGCGCATGTGCAGGGGAATCCATAAGAAGTGGGACACAGACCCCTCCCCCCTCCTTCTTCTTCTCCCCCACCCTCTCTCTCTGTGCACATGCCTTCCACAGGCCTGGTCACGCTCTCTTCTGTCCCTCCCTTCTCCTAGTAAAACTCTGCTTTGATAATGGGCTTTGTTGTGCCTCGTGACTTTTCCTTGCAGAGTAAAAGTGCTACGTTAAAACTAATAGTAGGAATATTACAGAGGAGATGCAGACCAGAATTGCTGTGTTCAGTGGTCCTCAGTGGGGGCATCCCCTCCACAGTGTTTGGAAATGAAGTGCTTTTGGTTGTTGTTGGAATTAAGGTAAACTAGTAGCTCATGGTGGAGGCTAAGAATGACAGATCATCTGCTGCTCCCGTGACAGTCCTGCACAATGAGGAATAGTTTCATATCCCACATGACTTCCCAATAGTTCCCTGGTAGACAGCCATGTTGGTAAAAGCCTTGCTTATACTTTGAAAACCTAACTCAGGGATATATGGTTATTTAAGTTTGGAACCTAAACCCAACACATGTATATGCAAACATGTATTTCTTTGTTTTTTACATACAGAAGACTCTTTGAAGAGTGGCTGTACTGTGCATGTTGAGAGAAGCTGGCACTTGTATTCAGCACTTTACCAAAAAAACGTTCACTCTTGGATTATGACATCACAAGAAAACAATTCTGAATCTGGCCCTTGAGATAACCTCATGTTAATCTATACCCTTCTGCTTGTCGTACATTGAAATGACAGACCTAGCAAACTGACAGTGCATAATAAAGTATGTATATTACTGAATGATGAGTGAATGAATGAATGAGTGAATGAACAGTGGTATCGGCCAACCTAGTTGCTTATCATAGAAACAGTTTCTCTTTCCTCACTTTCCAAAAGTTTGTGACTATCGGTTTGAGAAAAAAAAATTTTTTTTCGTATTGTCTTGGTTAGGGTTTTGATTGCTGTGAAGAGACACCATGATCACGGCAGCTCTTATAAAGGAGGAGTGGCTTGCCAACAGTTTCAGAGGTCCGCTCCCTTATTGTCATGGTGGGGAGCATGGCGGCATCAGTGCAGATGTGGCGCTGGAGCTGAGAGGCCTACATCTTGCAGACAACAAGAAGTTGACTGAGACACTGGGCCGTATCCTGAGCATATGAAATCTCAAAGCCCAGACCACAATGACACTCCTCCTCCAACAAGGCCGTACCCACTCCAACAAAGCCACAGCTCCTAATAGTGCCACTCCCTATGAGATTATGGGGAGCCAATTACATTCAAACTACCACACATATTATTGAGCAAAGTATTCTTAGAGGGCAGGTTTTCATTTTTGTTTGGACTGATTGTGAAAAAGCACCCAGACTGTGATCAGAAAGATACAGGGGTGGTATGAGCACCACAATGGTGTGTATACACAGAGCTTTTACCATGTGCTACACATGCGTAACGCTTCACACATATTAATTCAGCCTGCGCAACAACCCTCTGAAATCGGTGCTGTTATCCCAAGTTTCCAGATGACAGACTGGAGCAGTCTGAGCAAAAGTGACTTACCTGAGATTGGACAGCGAGGCAACGGTAGCTGAGTTGTCAGGTGAGGCGGTCTGGCTCTTGCCAAACGTTGCCTTGAACAGCTGAGATTGGAACATTCTAACATTTCCTTGGCAAGACCCAAGGGGTGGAGTTTAGGAATTGGACAGAACGGAGTAAGGCAGAAAAGGAGCAAGAGGTAGGGGAGTGAGGGGAGTGGGGGAGGAGGGAGGGAGGAGTTGGGGGAGGAGGGAGGGAAGGGAGCAGGGAGGAGAAGGGAGGAAACTACAGAAGAGGCAGAAAAGGGTGGGAAGGAACGCCCAGTTGCCAGTGAGGAGGCATTTTAGGTATAGGATGTCAAAACGTAGTGGTTTTTTTTTTTTTTGTGGTATTTTGCTGTGTAATTGCTCACCTGTCCTCATGTGCTCAGGATTAATCTATTCTTTTTGCCGTAACAAAATGTCATATCCTGGGTGTTGTATAGACAACAGAAATTTCTTTCTTGTGGTTCTGGAACCTGGAAAATTCAGACTCTAGGTGCCTGAGGTTGACTGTTTTGTGAGCTCCGTGTGCTTCTGGGATGTTGCCTTACTGTTTCGTTGTCTGGAGAAGGCTGATACCGAACTTTAACATGGAGGGAGGCAGGAAGGCAAAGGGGATCTGAATGCTTTCCTGAGGCTTCTTAATCCCCTTCCTGAGGGCAGAATCCTCATTGGATCACCTTCTAAAATCCCCCCTTTATACTGCCACAGTGTGGTCTTAGGTTCCATTGTACAAATTTGGGGAGGATGGTCATACATTAAAGCCATAGCAAGCCCCCAACTTTCAGTAAAGCCTACTGTTTGCAGGGTAGGTAGAATGGGGGGGGTCTAGTATAAGATGAGAGAAAAGATGTGCACACTATTGATAAATAGATGCATGAATGGGAATCCGGGATCAGAAACAGAGGTGATATCAAGAACCCAGCCCCCCAGAGCTCCAGAGATAGTGCCAAGGATGTGAGTTCTCCAAGAAGCCAATTGACTAACAGGTGGGCAAAGTGTCCCTAGCCTGTTGGGAAACTTGGGAACTCCAGCAAAGGCACGCACATGTCTCACTTGGAAGGTATGAGACAAAGTTGCTTTGTGGCAGAGGACACACACTTGGAATGATAAATTAGGGGTGGGGAGGAACTAGGAGATACTTGCAGAGGGCAGAGTGGTAAGTAAGGGTACGGGTGGAGTGGAAGGCAAGCCCCGGCATTGACACACATTCACGTACAAACTTGGTGCCTGCTTATTACTTTATTGTTTCTAATATTTCATCATTAAAGTTTGCATGGTTTTGATTATTTGAATGTGTCAAAAGAGGTATGGAAGTTTGGTCCCTCGTATGGCAATACTGGGGAAATATGCCACCCACATGCTAACCTTTGTGGGTAGTATACCATAGAGGTGGTTAGATCATTGAGCTGTGTCCTCAGAAGGGATCCATGAGTGGGGTTGGTTACCTTGAAAGGGATACTGTAGCAAGAATCCTAAAGGGTCTTATTAATAGAATCAAACCTGAAGCCAGGTATTGAGGTGAATGCTGGAAGATCAGAGAGATGGAACAGGCCACAGCTACCTCACCTCACCAATTCCTCAGCTGATCCTGTTTCCTCAGACTGGATACCTCTCATCTGAACTGTGCTGCTCCAAAGCCTAAAAGCTTAACCAAGCCAAAAGCTTCTAGTTTCTGGTCTTCACACCTTATATACCTTTCTGCTTTCTGCCATCACTGCCTGGGATTAAAGGCTCACTTCTTGGGATTAAAGGCATGTGTCACCATGCCTGGCTGTTTCCAATGTGGCCTTGAACTCACAGAGATCCAGATGGATTTCTGCCTCTGGAATGCTAGGATTAAAGGCATGCGTGCCACCATTTTCTAGCCTCTGTATCTAGTGGTTGTTCTGTTCTCTGACCCCAGATAAGTTTATTAGGATGCACAATATTTTAGGGAACACAATACCACCACAGGATACTCAGAAAGAGCCTGAGTTTTCTTATGGCTTCCTGTCTCCCTGTGAGATCCCCCTATCTCATTCACCCTCCCTCCTTGGTGCCATCTGTTCTAATGTGACACAGCCAATTCATCTCCCACCAAAGGCCACTCCATTAAAGCTGCTCAACTTCCAACTTCTAGACTCTAAAGCTGTGATCTAAATAACCCTTTTTATGCATCACCCAGCCTCCAGTATTTTCTTATAGAATGACCAACAAAAAAGGCTCATTTGTTCTTTGGGGTTTCTTCTTTGTAGTAGATGCTTTCTAAATCCCAGAAGATAAGCTGGGTTCCCCCACGTATGTCAGCAGACCCTGATGCGATTTGCTTCCACATAGTGGGGCTATTTCTTAGTGGGGGATTTATTCCTTCTTTCAGCCACAGAGTGCTTCGTGTGTAGATGCCCTGCATGTGCAACAACAGGGTCGGCAGAGAGCCTGAGCCCGAATTGCCTTTCTTTGATGCCAAGCAGGGATTTTCTTCTTCAAATCCCCTTTATTTAAGTGCTGGCCGTAGAGCTATAACAAAGAACATATTTCAAAATCATTTTCTCCATCCCTGTATTTTTGCAAACCTTTTCTTTGTTTCACTAGATAAAATCCAGGGTCCAGCTCCTCTTTTTCTCAGGACAGTATTGCACACTCTCACACAGTGGTGTGTTTCTTCAGTGCTTACTGAAGTGGCTATTGGGACACTCTCAGCGCCCTGAGTAGCACAAATGTGAAGGAAACGTTGTCTTGGAACTTTCATCTATGTCCTTCCACAGAAAGACCAGACGAGAAGTCTGGAATGCCGTATTTTTCTGCGCATGAACCTCGGGCTTTTTGACATCTGGAAACATGGTTTGCTCTTTGGATTTTTCAGCAAAATTCTTCCTCAATTGGATTCTTATAAGACTGTACTGCTCACTTAGTAATTGGACGATAGGGGGCCTCTTCCTTTCCTTGGCTAAAAGCTATTTGGATAAACATGAAAGTCCTTGAAAGAGCATTAGGAAAATTGTCACATCTCTGCTTTAAGAGTGTAAAAGACTGTTGAGAAGTCTCATGACTAGCTGAAAAGGTTCTTTGGCTCACCTGATCCATCTCAGCCCTTGGAAGTGGGGAGTCTGAAGTCTGCATTTTCAGTGTCGGCATCTGAAGAGGCTCAATCTCTGAGCACCAGGCAATGGGGATGTGGGACTCCTTTGAGCACAGGAAGGCCAGAGCTGCAGAGGAAGACAGCCTCATGTGCAAGCCTTGAAGGGCCCCAGTGATGGAGATGGAGTGCTCACTCCACACACCACTGCAGGTCACCCGTCAGCAACCCCTTCCCTTAGCCAGAATGAGCTTTCTGTGGAAGAGGAGTTTATGAATCCAAAGGGGGGTTGGCATTAGAATGGAAAAGAGAATGGGAGGAAACAGGAGAGAAAAATCATCAAGATGAAAAACTGAACAAGATTTATGAAGGCACCCAGCCTGCTCACAAGGCTCTCTCCCTGAGATGGATTTTCCAGGTCCTTGGATAGACTGCCGTGAAATGAGACAAACTAGCAGGCTGCCATCACTTTCTTTGAGAGACTGTCAACGGATTAATAGATCTTCCCAATACAGCAATTCTCCTCCAATTGAGTCTATATTTTCCATCACATCACTGAATTTATGTTTCCCTTGGAGAGGACTAAGCCTTTGTTTATGCCCCATGAATGCTCCGTTCATATTCACTGCGATCATGTTTCCTTCACACCACATGATCCCTTGGCCAGGTTCTACCGAGTTAAGCCATCAGAGAAAGTTCCCTTCCTGCCCTAATTGTTTTCATGCTGCTCTTCAAACGTCTCTCTGTGTTGTCTTTTTCTGCACTTGGTGCTCTAACCTGCATCAGGTAACAGGAATCAGGCAGGGAGCGGGAACTGGTGGTGGCCGTCTAACAGTCTCTCTCTCCGGCTTCCACTTTTAATTTCTGACGTCCCTGACCCTCCGTGGATTGGTTGCTTTTCTCATTGATGTGACCAAAGGCCTGACAAGAGCACTTTAAGGAAGGACGGGATTATTTCGGCTCCCTGTTGGAGGACACATTCATCCAGACGAGGGAGGCATGGCGGTGGGAGCGTGAGGCGGCTGCTTACACTGCATCCACAGTCAGGAAGCAGAGAGACATGAATGCTAGTTCTCAGCCCACTGTCTCCTTTTATTCGTTTCAGGACTCAAATCCATGGGATGGTGCTGCCTACATTCTGGGAGGGTCTTCCCCCCTCAATTAACCCACTGTAGAAACTCCCACATGGGCATGTCCAGAGGCTTGTGCATTAGGTAGTTCTCAGTCCTGTGGAACGGACTATCAATAGGAACCACTGTGCTCATGCTTGAGGACTCTATAAAGTTCCCACTTGGTGACTCTTCTCTCTTCCTTTACTTCCTTCAGAGTCTGTTAACCCTATGCCTAAGACCAGCGGGTTTATTGACCCTGTTCTCACAGAGCATGGGTCTACTTCATCTTAACACTCTTGGATATGGAACAAGACCTATGGCATGGATGAAGAGAGGGAGAGTACAGACCTTTGGTGCATTTTCTCACAGGGCAGGGGTGTGGATAAGTACAAGCTGTGTGGAGAATGTGGACAGGACCCAGTACAGGTGGCAGAGGCAGTTGAACTTGGCACACAGGAGTTACAGAAAGCTGAGATGCACATGTTAAATGGGTGAGGTGCACATGTTAGAACAGCATAAGGTGGCTGCCTATAGCTTTCCCTGTGCCTACATCTAGGCAATGCCTCATTTGCTAAAGAAGCAAGAGCCAGGTGTAGTGACACACGCCATCCTAGAACTTGAGAGGAAAAGGCAGAAACATCCCTGAGTTTAAGGCCAGCCTGGTCTACATGAGGAGTTTCAGGCCAACCAAGGCTACTCTGTCTCAAAAACAGACAAATACCATGTAATGACTTCTCATCTAGTACTGGTTGCTGACTTTTTTTTTTCTCTCACTGAACCTCAGGCGTTTTGTGCTTTCTCTCCCATCTGTGCTTAAAAATGAAAAGCAAAATCATCTATCTTTCGGCTTTATAGACAAAGGCAGCAACGCACGAGGATTTTGAAAGACCACTTGATTACAATGCCATGGGCCTCTCCTTCTTTAGAAAGAGATGTTCTTTAAAGCCCCATGACTCTGAAAAGCAGATTCTGGGTTCCTTGTGGTTACTTGAATGTCTGGCCTTTCTTTGACATCATGTTTGAAAAAGTCAGGGGATATCTCCAGAGATAAAAATTTGATCCTGCATATTCAGTCTATGCCAAATCCCCAATAGCTGACCCTGATTCATCTTGTTAATGTTAAATGTTTATCTCTCTTCACTCCATGAGCAAAGCAGCTCTCCGACCTTCTGGCACCCCTCACTGTTCTGCTTAGATCCTCCCAGTTTACAGAAACAATCTCACCAATGGACTCAGTAGTCCTGATGGGTCAGAATGGGCCTCTTCTTCCCATTGGCTGGTTGCTTGCTTCTGCTCATAGGGTCCCAACAGCCTGAGTATGAGGCCCGCCCAAGGTCCTACTCTACAGAGAGTTCCACTTTCTCCTTCTGCCCACAGATCCTCCCACCCCATACCAAGCTATGCTGTACACAGAGCCAGCACATGCTGTCTGCCTCATACACTGCCCCTAGATGCTTCCCAGAACTTCTGAGCCCTTCCAAGGTGTGTTCGAGCTGATATTGAGGGGTGGCTGAGGAAGGGCCATCTGCGCCATGCAAGTGGAGCTCGGAAATGATGGCTGATACTGGACAAAACCAGAGGCGGAGACCAGTGTGCCATTCAGCTTTCACCACTGAAACACACACCTGAGACAATCAGCTTATAAAGAAGCACATCTTAGTCTAGTTTTGGAGGTTTCAGTTCCAAATGAGTTGGTCCTGCTGCTTTGGGGTTTGGGATGAGGCAGCCTACAATGATGGGAATATGTAGCAGAACAAAAATGCCAATTTCAAGGCCAGGAAACAAGACAAAAGGAAAAGACAGACAAGGCCCTAGTGACCAGGAGACCTCCCAGTAGCACCTCCTTTCAACATTCTGTTATTTCCCAGAATGGAAACCAAGCCTTGAACACGTGCAGCATTCAAGGATGCCTGAGATTCGGACAGTGATGATCACAGGCTGGGGATGGGACGGTAAATCTCAGTTTCCCCATGCCTCCTTGTCCTGCTGTGGACTGTGAGGATCCGAATTGCCTGTCAATTTTCAGCCTTCCAGATACATGTAAGACAGAAGAGTAGCTTCATTTCATGATGTGTTGGCTTGCTGTGTGCCTCTGGCCTCTCCTCCTCTTCCAGGCAAGATTCCCCACAGACTGCCTTAGCCTGGGCCTCCTAGACCAGTGAGGAACGTTCTCATGACTGTGGCTTAGCTTCATCTTATTCGGGTGCTTGGGGTGGGAACTTTGAGGAGGAGGTGCTTTGTGGAGGATGAAAGGCCTCGCTGGGGATCCTGGGCACTTTCCCATCAACAGTTGCTGCCTCCGGAGAATATAGTTCTCTGCGGAAGGAGCTCTGATGGTTCTAGAAGCTGCCAGCCTGTCACATGCTCCCTTAATGGATTATTGATGGCTGTGCAAGGCTGGCCTGGCGGCAGGGCCTGCTCTGTTTTATTACAACCATTGCTCGGACTGAACCCAAGGTGTCACCTCGCTAAGTGGGCTGTGAGCAGCAAAGGTTTTCTACTTTCGATCAATCATACCACGTGATTCCCAGAGCACTATTAATGTCAAGTCTGTGGCTTGGACCCCTCAGGAAGGAGTTAAATATCATTGTGTTCTTTCCCCCAGGTGAGGAAAAGAGAAACATCTTCAATATGGTGATGCAAAAAAAAAAAAAAAAACCATATTATTAAACATTTTTGTGCATGATGAAATAAACTTTTCAAAGTAATATGGAAAAAATGATTTCATTTGAACACCTTTTAGCCAAAGAAACATATGCTGCTTGTTAGGAGTGGGAACTGCAGAGTCTGCCTGAACATCTGGACCCCACCACTGCCTGGGACTTCTCTGCTATGGAGGAAGTGGGAACCCTGCAGACAGACAGGCGGGTGTTCTGGGGAAAACTCAGGCAAGGATGCTGAGCCTGGTGGAGCCGGAACTGCAGGAGACATGTGAGCCAAGCCCAAGCCTCCTTTGGTGAGCCTGAAGCTGTGCCACCCAGCCTCAGGGGTTCAGGATCCAAAGGCCTTATGACTAGTGGAGCGTCTCTATGTTCAGGCTGCCCATAGATTCAGGCCATACACAGCAGCCAAGGAAGAGGACCCTTCTCTCATTTGCTCCTGTTTCATGTTACCACATCAGGAAAAATCATCACGGGTAAACATACGCCAGGCCTTAGCGCCAGCTAGGCTACTTTGCAAAGCAAGAGGAAGGAAAGATGCTGTCTCCTTCCAGGAACTGTGGGTAGGAGTATGAGACAAAGGTATTTGTTTGTTAAGAGAGATTTATTGTGAGCCTATTATGTGCCAGTCAGTCAGGGCAAGTGGTGTGAGCCACCTGCAGAATGCACAGTGGGCCCAGTCCGGGGTGGGGGTGGGTGGGTAAGGAACTCTGGTTCTGTAGCCCATTGAGTCACAAAGAAACTGACTTGGGCCTCTGACCAGCTCAGCCCTGCAGTTTGGGAGTGCTCAGAGCCTGGCTGTGTGAGACGGAAGACACCAACATGGAGGCTGTCTTACCAAGCATGACTCTACACGCTCATTTCATGGGCCTTGCGGTCCTGCAGAACTCTGTTTTTCTCCCCATTTCACGCATGAACAGACAGACGCTTCATCAAGGAATGGCTCTGGGTGAGCTGTGGTTGAAACTCCAGCAGTGAGCAGACATCCTGAATTTGTCTGTGATTGTTGGATGACCTGACTTGAGGCAGGTGACAGTTCTGGAACAAATGAAAGCCATTGGTCCCTCTACAAGGGTGGCTTTGGAAGCCAGTTTGTTTTAGCTTAATCCCAAATGCCCCTCTGATACCTGTTCCTGGTGCATGAGACAAAAGAATGGAGGAGAATTGTGTAGATTCCCTGGGAAAGGAGAGACCCTGTCTGTTTTGGAGCATCCAAACCTACTGTGTACTTGATCCCAAACAGGCACACGGGCAGCTCCGCTTTGCTTTCCTTTGTCTTGGAACAAAAAGAATAAGGAGTATTTCTGCCATGTTGGTCGTACAGTAAACCCAGAGCAGCTGGGCCAAGGCTCCAGACTGAAATCTCCACAGCAGCAGAGCAGAGTGATCTTCCCTCCTTTAATTTGATGATCTCTGTTTTTTACCACCACAGCAATGGAAAGCTGATTCAAGCACCCATCTTTCTCCTTCCTCCTCTGCCAGAGAAGAGGACTGTGCATTTGACATCTGCACCAGGCAGATGTGGCCACACTAGACTCCATAGGGCCACCCCTGTCCAGAGACAGATGACCCTCCTGGTGGTGCAGCAGGAGCCAGGCCCAGAGGAGTCACACAGCACAGTAGCTGCTCAAGAATTGTGTTCAAGAAAATCCTGGTTGTCTGCCATAGCTTGTAGATACTTTCTGTGTACTTAACTACCTAGCTCTCTTTCTAGAACGTCCTTTTGTGCCACAGAAATCAGATTCAGGCTGATTTGGAATAACATAAGCACCAGCTCTACTGATTATTGCTTTCTGGGTCTAACTTGGTGCTCTCATCTCTAAAATGGGTGTGCTCATGCCACTGCATGGCTGGAACTCTCGGAACATCTGTATCTATTCCCGGCTACCTGCAGGGAATCCACACACAGGCTGCAGCAGCTGGCAGTCTGATGACTCACCCTTCTGCAGAGGGAAGTGTTTGATGGAAGGAGTGCAGGCATCTACATTCCAGATCGTTCCAGATCCCCTCCACTCACTGATTGTAGGCGCCTGAGTTCCTCTTACTAGAAACAATGCACATAACCTCTTCAGTCACAGCCAGCCTCCTTACATAAATGCATGCACTCCTGTTCCTCATCCCGACCCCCCACCTTTGCACGAAATGGCTACACCTTTTCTTAAGAGTTTGACAGCATAGTGCTTTGGAGATGGTTCAGTGCACAGCTGTGTTTCCTTGTATGCCACTGTGTCATGTTCCTTTGTACGGATCTTCGGGCCTGTAGTCTTTTATATACAATTACTAAATTACGAACAAAACCAAAAATCTTGGCAAATCAAAAGTTTCCCTGATTTTGTGGTAAAATGATTTGGTAGCAAAGCACAACTTGAGCTGATGTGGGTCAGTTTCAGCTTACAGTTCCACACCACACTCTGTCATTGAGAAAAGTCAAGGCAGGAACTCAGTGCAGGAACCTGGAAGCAGGAACTGAAGCAGAAGCCATGGAGGAGGGCTGGTTTGGAATCCTATCTTGCTCCCCATGGCTCACCTAGTCTGCTTTCTTGTATATACCAGGACCATCTGATCAAAGGTGGCCCTCTACAGCCATTAAATAAGAAAATGCTGGACAGACTTGCAGATAGGCCAATGTTATGGAGACATTTTCTCAGTGACTAGTACCTCTTCTTAAACTGACCTAGCTGTGTCAAGTTGACAAAAACCAGCATATGGTAAATGCACAATATTAATTTTCGAATTAACTAATTTAAAAAAATGTGCTGACAGACCAGCCACATAAACCCTAGGGTTTCAGACAAAAAGTGGTTACACTTACTGTAAGGCATGACTCTATGGGTTTCCAAAAGTTTTGACCTTGCTCAAGACTATAGTGGATAGATTTCTAGATATGCCATTTCATACAGTAAAATGCCTCTCATAATGGCATTTTGGTTAATGATAGACCACATAAGTGACAGTGGTCCTGTGATGTCATGGAGGAAGTGAGAACTTCCTTTCACCCCATGCCATATAAAGGAGTGTTTGGTGTTGTGCTGAGAGCCGCCTTATACATCATCTGTGTCTGTTGGGTCTGAATGTTTTTCCAAGGATGTATGCTATGGTAGCCCAGGTAACTATGAGATCAGCTAATAAAGCAGTTATTATAATGTAATTGACCTATGATCGTACATTGGCTAAGTAATCAAGGTTGATGAATCTTGGAAGAAATACATTTAATTTTGAGATAGTTTGCTAGGTTTTCTCCCTGGCGGATATGCATCTTTTAACTTTCATCAGCCTGTTTCCTTGTCTTCCTCTAGCGCTATTCTTTTCCACTTGAGGAAGATCCAGCGTCCTGTCAGACCTTGACAGGCTATCTTTATCTCCTTTTCTGTGGGTAATTTGGTTCTGCATTTCTATTGTTAACAATTTTGCATCAGATTTTTGGGATTCCACTATTGATTTATCAGGGCTCTTTATGTAAAAGAATTTTTTTCCTAGCTTATTTTTTTGATGTTTGATTTCATTTTTTGATGGCTGTTGGTCTGAGGTTTATTCTTTCCATCCTTTTATTGGTTATCACTCTTCACAAACAATTTTCCTTCTTATGTGTTGCTAGTCTGTGTTTTACAACCCCTTTATCCATGACCTCTTACAAAGAAGATAGTAAAGGCGTTTGGGGTGATGGTTGTTCATGTCACTCAGATTTTAAGAGAATCAGTAAATTGATGGGAAATGCTGAACGTTTAAAAGTCAGTGCTTAAACAAATGGTTTTGTTTGCTTTGCTTTTTTTTTTTTACTATATGTATAACAATAACAGAGGTCTTTGGTGTGTAACACAGTGATAGGTAACCTTTTATAGTGGTGTTGCTGATCAAGCTAGGACCCTGTAGCTGCAAGGCAAACATTCTGTCTCTCAGCTATATCCTCAATCCTATTTTTAAAAGCAGTTTTCATGTTTATTTATTCATTTATTTACTTATTTATTTTATTTTGTGCCCACCGGAAAGCACGATCGTGAGAGTTCCTCTAGGTATGCCTGTTTCCTAGCCCGGTTTCCTCTTTCAGTCCTCTAAGCACATTTTGCTTTGTCTGTGTTTGTGCATTTTGGTTTATAAAAGTGTTTTCCATTGAGTCTCAAGAGATGGCTCAAGGGTTGAGAGCACTGACTCCTCTTGTAGATGACCCAGGTTAAGTTCCCAGCACCCACCTGGCAGCTCACAACCATCTGTAACTCCAGTTCCAGGGAATCCAATGCCCTCTTCTGGCCTCCATCTCATTATTATTATTCTCTTAATCTTAGATTAAGAGAAACCGTATCTCTTTAGAGTATCTTCCCTTCTGCTTGGCCAGTTATAAAAGGAGTCATTACAGAGATGTCTTCAGTGATCGTCCATGTGTATTGTGAACATGTCATACGTGGAGAACCACCTTTCATTTCCATTTCAAATACTTGGAGGTAATTCCAACATCTGTAGAAATCACTGAATTAACAAAACTGCTACCAAATCAACTAACCTAACCAGTTGGCACCTGAAAGTAAAAATATGGTCAACCCCCGCTGTTTGATACTTCTGTGACATGCTTTGTGGTAAGGATGCAAGCCTGAAATGGGGAGTTTGAGGAAAGAACCTGCCCTCCTTCCTTGGTGAACCTCTGATCTCCAGCCCTTGGGAGGGGCGCTGTTCTTCGCAAGCCTCACAAACAGATCTTCCTTTAGGAAAAGGGTCAGAGGAAGTTTGGGCTGAAGCTCAACGTCTCTGATTAGGAAGATGTTGGGGCGGGGACAGGATCTGCACAGTATCCTTAAAAAAGTCATTCACCTTGGGAAAATATCACATTAAGAATGGGGCAAGAATGGACAGAGTTAGACGAAGTCCCAACAATCCCTCTCACAGTCCAGTCGAAAAGGTAAAAGATCATGGCACAACAAAACAGGAAATGGTGAATCATTACTTCTGGGTATGAATCCTGTAGCTGTGTGTTAACAGCTGTGTGACCTTGGCAACTTGTTAACCTCTCTGAGCCGCTGTGCCTTCAACTCTACCACAGCTTGCCTTGGCGATGAAACAAGATTGATGTCTGAAAGCTGTAACCGTCTGATCTGGTCCTCAGAAAGCCTCAGTGGATGTGAACGTTCTGTGGTTAAACTCAGTCTCTGCTCTCTGGTTGAGATGAGCTGAGTGAAGTCAACATAGCAGGAGGGGGATTTGGACTTTGAAAGAAATGAGGACCTAATCGTCCCCACAAAATACAGCTCTCACCTCAAAGCAAATGTTTACTCTTGAGCCACTGAGGCAGCTGCCACGGTAACAAGGGGTGCTTGCATCTTCAAAGCGGCTTTTGGGTTGCTCCCTACAGCAGAAGAGATGGTGTGGGCAGTGTGCAGGCTGGGGAAAGGCAGAACTCATGTATGGGACCTGGAGTGAGCAGGAGAGTGGCAGATAAAGCCTTGGTAGAGACTGACTCAAGCCTACCCCTACAGAGAGCAGTATGCACCGGGGCCCTGGGAAGCCTGTTGGGGCCCATGTGACAGCATGTGTCAGCAGAGGTCCTGCTTGCTGTCTAGGATTACTCTGACATAGCCACTCTGGCTTTTGGTTCCTTTTAACTTTAACAATTGTGTCTTAAAATACCTGCGTTGGGACAGACATGACTAAGTGTGGAAGCAAAGGGTTGGGGATCCACAATGCAGAGAGAACTGGGCCAGGTCAGCTCCTTCCAGAAAGCCTGGCTCTTCTTTTCCCTCTAGCTATAGGAAGGAAGGTGTGTCTAGCCATGTCTGGTGGAGAAAGGTTACATAATGACCATTTATGCTGGAGTGAACTAAGCCAATGGGGCATGGCTTCTTAATGAAATATACAGATGAAATCTGATGGAGATAGGATCTGGGAACACCAGTGACAATTGAGAAACTGCCCCCAAAGGGACAGAAGGGAAAAGGACAAGTTGTGTAGCAGGAAATCACAACTGGAGATGTTTGACCTTAAGCCCTGGAAGGGAAATTCACCTGGGTCTACATAATTGAAAACACAGACGTTCAGCCCAGGAAAGTCATGGTGAAATGTAAAATGTTGATAAGGGCTTCGGGGAAGGCAGCACACTGGACTGCAGATTAAATCAGGGCAAGCCTGCAAAAGCTGGGCTCCTGCAGGAACTGCTAGACTTACGGCCCTGATTCTACCCCCCTGTAGCCTGGTGGCCACAAAGGTGGACACCAAGGGGGATCCCTGGGGATGAGGTGCAGTATTGAGACCTCAGAGACGAAGCTGGGAACTGAAGCAGATAGGGAAGTCCTTTGTCTAGGGACACTTTCTTTTATATTCCAAAGAGTTTGGCTCATGATGCCGTTCAATTATAACCATGGAAAAAAATCCTTGTTGACTGTAATGAGTGTCCTCTGTATGTCCCCAGTCCCCTCTGTTACCCACCTGCAAACCATTTGGTCCAGTAGATTGACTTCTTTAAGGGTGTTTGCAGCTGTCCCCTTCTCTCTATCGCTACCTCAGGCCCATGTCACCTTGTAGACCTGGTGGCCTTACTGCTGCACGCCCTGCCCATCCCTTGTCCACCCCCCCGCCATGATGAGGCAAGGCTTTGCTTTGCCCACACCCCTACATGGTCTCCCATTGCAGCCTCAGACCCAGAGTTCCTTACAGGGCAGCTTTGGGGGTGGGGCTCAATTTTCTATGTTCCACACACCAACTGCTGTGTCTCCCACTGTACAGGTCCTCAGTAGGAGGGTCTACTGATGGTTCCCACAGTCAAATAGGCAGCAAAATAACCATGGTGTCATCCAGAAGAATCTTTGGAAGCAATATCTTATCCTTTGATTCAGCCTGGACTTACACAATTCAACCAAAGTGACTATCCATGTAGACATTTTATGGGAGAGTCGGTGGGAGCACAGAGCTGGTGGAAGCTGAGCCATGCGGCTCTTCCAGTGGAGTTACACAGCAGACTTATTCACTCGTTTTATTATTTCTTTTACTTTTTGAGATTACAATATAATGATATCATCCCCACTTCCCTCCAAATCCTCCCATACACCTCTCCTGGCTTTCTTTCTATTCCATAGCATCTTTCTTCATTAATTGTTATATAACATATATACAAGTATATCCTAAATATAACCTTCCCAGTCTGAATGTTACTTCATTTGGTTCGTACTCTCTCCCTTTACTTCACTAGCCCATGTGTGTGCTGGAGCCCCAGAACTGGGACAGGTTTCCAGTGTTTGGTTGCCCAGGAGCCTCACGACCCCAGCCACCATTAACAGGCTAGAAATAATTTGTCTTCGAGCTCCAAACAGTCAGTAGTATATACACCAGGGGAAGGGTGAAAGTATGGCTCGTCCTGTCACCCTTTAAACAGTAGTCTGGGGCAAAAGTAAAGATTCCAAACATAGCTTTTCAAGAAAACACGAATTTATTGATGTTTCTTGGGTAGGCTTGGTATTGCAGGAGGTCATTCGGGAGAGCGGGCAGCCTTCCAGAATCTGAGGAAATTTGTCTCGGCAGTTATCTTCCCATGTCTTCACACACTCATGTCACTGAATGTTGCAGGATAGAATGCATCGTTTCCACCTGGTTCATGCATGTCCCTAGGATGCTGTGTGGGGCCATTTTCCTGAACATGGTCTTACTATGATCCTTCCCATTCTTCTGCTCTCTTTACTTTCACCCTTATCTGCTCTCAGACAGACCCCAGGGCTCCCTGGTTACCCACTGTCTCAGTTAGGGTTTCTATTGCTGGGAAGAGACACCAGGACCACAGCAGCTCCTACAGAGGAAAACATTTAATTGGGTGGCTCACATTTTCAGAAGTTTAGTCCATTATCGTCATGGTGGGACATGGCAGCATGCAGGCAGATATGGTACTGGAGAAGGAGCTGAGAGTGGAGAAAGAGCTACATCTTGATCCCACAGGCAACAGGAAGTGATTAGAGTGTCACACTGAGTGAAGCTTGGCAAAGGAGACTTCAAAGCCTGCCCCTGCAGTGATACATTTCTCCAAGGCCATACTACTCCAACACAGCCACAACTCCTAATAACACCACTCCCTATGAGCTTATGGGGGTCAATTACATTCAAACTACCACACCCACTTCCTTCAGTGTACTTGTTTCTGTTTTTGAGATGTCGTCTCCTGCAGCCAAGGCAGGGATTAGAGACCTGCGTCTCCACTCCTGGTGTGCGCACTGGTTAATGAGGACTTGGGGAGACTGTGTTGGAACCAGTGCTCCAACAGTGCGAACCCATCAACCGCTCTGAAATGCCCCGGCCAGTGCCATCCTGGAAACTAGGGCATTGTTCTCTTTATCATTTTCTTTCCAGCAGTGTTCCCTTGACCTTCCAGGTAAGAGTTGACACACAAACTGTGCTGAGTAGTCATACCTAGACGTTTCCACTGAATGCCTTTATAAAAGGACCCCATGAATACAGATAACATGAGGAAGGGCTCAGAAGTACAAGTTGAAGATGTTGAAGCCCCGAGAGAATGAGATGAGGTTCCAGCTGACTTCCTCTGGTCTCTTGTAGCATTTACAAGTTCAAATATCTACCAAAGTTTTGCACAGACCCAGAGGAGTTGTGCGCTGGCATGGCAAGGGGGAAGGGGCCATCTCAGAACTTGGCCATGGGCTTCAGCAGCCTGCTGAACAGAAAATATTCTACTAGTCTTGGTTCAGCTACCTTTTGGGTGGAAGGAAAAAAACAAAATAAGGTTGGGTGGGAGTGCTGTTTTTTTTTTCAATGTATTTTTTATTAGGGAATTTTTTATTCATTTTACATACCAACCACAGATCCCTCTCTCCTCCCTCCTCCAGCCCCTCCTGCCTTCCTTCCCCCAACCCATCCCCCACTCCCTCCTCCAACAAGGCAAGGTCTGCCATGGGGAGTCAGCAGAGCCTGGCACATTCAGTAGAGGCAGGTTCAAGTCCCTCCCCCTGCATCAAGGCTGTCCCATCCTAGGTAGTGGGCTCCAAAAAGCCAGCTCATGCACCAGGGATGGATCCCGATCCTGCTGCCAGGGCCCCTTAAAGAGAAGGGAGATGTGTTGCTAAGTAAGCAGAAGAGAAGGTATAAACTGAGCTGAAGGGAAAACAGTCAAAGCCGTTGGGAGGAGGACGGGCTGCAGCAGGGAAAAGGTAACCTCAGTTGCGACAGGAAAGCCAGTTCACCTCAGCCACACTCTACTGGTCATTCTTAGAGGACAGGGCCATTCATGCCCCCAGAAAGATGCAATACTCAATGTCAGCAAAGCAAGAAATAGTTTCCCGGAGAATGATGGTGAGTTTGGGGACGTACACATTCTTCACTCACTCATGGCAAGATTATTCCGGTTTTGGATTTCACTGAGACCATGCATACCATCGGTCCAGGATCCTTCTTGTATCCAATAGATGAGAGCTTGGGATTGGAGGGAGCATCTTTGGTGGGACCCCCTCCACATTCACACCATTTTTCAGAGAACTGTATCAAGGGTCTTAAGTGCCCTTGCTTGTTCTATTTGATAGGCTCCCAAGGAAGAGTGGCCATTTTAAAGATTTTATCTGCATACCCTGCAGCTTACATCAATATATGCATTGTGGTGTAGGTCTAAAAATCGATGGAGATCAATCCCCAATGTTGTGTGGCTGAATGAGTTCACATATGATAGCAAATGTGAGAAAAATCACCTCAATGTGGTGTGAAATCAGTAAACACATGTGCAGAGGAAAGTAATGAATGAAACGGTTAACAAGTGTCCTCTTTAGAAGGCTGGATAATGAAAAAAAAATGTTCTTTTTTTCTTTATTCTTCATTTTGCCAAATTTCCCATAGTCAGTGGACATGCATTCTTGCATCAGTCGGAGTGATAAATATGAGCAACTTGCAGACCATACTAAGTGATAAAGTTGTGAATAAATGATACTGTTATCAGCAGCTCTAAAAGACTAGAACATTTTCATCTGGTCTGTAGGAGAGTCTGCATTCACGATTAAACAAGGACCAGCTTGGGCCTGTATGGGCTCTTGCACCTGTCATCTATGTGTTCAGCTGGGGCAGCTGGGCTCCCAGGGCTTCCATGTGGGTGCTGTAAATCTGAAGTTGCCCTCACAGACCCATGTTCTAAATGCTTGTCCTCTGTTGTCATCAGTATGATGTGTGTGACCTTTAGGATCAGGGGTCTAACTAGCAGAAGTAGGCCACTAGGAGCATGACTTTTTAACTTGGGCATGGTCCCTGATCTGGATCTCCTCTTCTTCCTGTTCCACCATGGTGTGAACAGCCTGGTCACATGCTTCCACAGCCACAGAGTGAGCACCCTGCTGTGTCTTCCCAGCCATGATAGACTGAAACTCACTAGGAAGGACTCAAATGCACCAGGATGGGCTGATGCCTTCTGAAGCTGAACTGCATCTTTCCTCCTGAGGCAGAGGATTGAGACCACAGGACACAAAAGTAAGACAAAGAGTGGGGGTGGGGTGGGGGGTGAACTGGGTAATCAACCTCCCGACAAGAAACATGACTTGTGTTTGGAGTTAACATTTTCATGCAGAGGATCAAGATTGCCACTTACAGTTGTCTTTCTCAAGTGAGCTTCCTCAAATGGAGACCTGCTTAGGTGCAGTTCTTGCTGGAGCTGGGATTTTATTGTTGTTGAACAAATTATTTTAAAAACTTGTGCCTTCTGAAAGAAGTCTAATGCCCTGTCTCCCAAGAAGAGGAAGCTATGACATATAAACAAACACCACTATGACTTTAAAAAGTGCAGTCCTAGGAGTTCTCATCCCATGTCGCCATATTTGGTGCTGATGCAGAGACCTCAGTTAGTGCAGCGTTGTGGGGATTATGGAAGTTGGTATTTCTCCTCTGATGGTGATTTTTTTTTTCTAATGATCTTGATCAAAACAGAAGTCTAGCTTGTGTTACCAATTTTATAAAATTTAATAGCTCATACCTATAATCTCAGCACTGGGGAGGCTGAGGCAGATGAACTACCATGAGTTCAAGGCCAGACTTGGCTACACAGTAAGTATCCAGCTGTGTGGAGCTGTGCAGCAGCACCCTACCTCAGCAAGAAGCTCAGATGTGGACTTGGAACACATTTTAAAGTTCTTCACTGTGTCTGTTCCTCCAACACTTTCTGAGTCCTGAGGATGGTCACTGGAGAACTTTCGATAATTAAAAGAACATCATTTTTAGAGTAGTTTGTTTAATATATCTCTTAAGCGTCAATAAGGTCGCTCAGGGGGTAGAGATGTTGATTGCACCTGACAACGTGAATTTAATCTCTCAGTCCCTGGGACTCACATGGTAGAGGAAAGAATCAATTCCCCAGAGTTGTCCTTTGACGTCCATGCATGCATGGCGGAACTTGTGTCAACACACGTGCACACATGCATGTACATGCACATACTCTTGCAAATAAAGAGATATAAAATTTTTAAACAGAGAAAATTGATTATATATCTCAATTTTGGTTATAATTGTATGAAGTATTGCATCTTACATTTTTGTAAA
This sequence comes from Peromyscus melanophrys, assembly GCA_902168415.1. Taxonomy (NCBI): domain Eukaryota; kingdom Metazoa; phylum Chordata; class Mammalia; order Rodentia; family Cricetidae; genus Peromyscus; species Peromyscus melanophrys. The sequence continues at coordinate 37,014 of CABHPR010157434.1, read as the reverse complement.
ATTCTATGAAAGTTATTTCTTTATATATATATAATGATTATGCAGTGTTTTTTTTTTGGATAGCTAGCTACAACAAAATATATTTAGACATGTTTTTCATCTCCATTGTGTGGCTTCCATTTTTCCTCTATTTAAATAAAGCCACATTGACTATTTCTGTGTTTCTTTTTGGGGTGTGGGTGGGTATAGTGTATGTATGTGTGTGTGTGTGTGTGTGTGTGTGTGTGTGTGTGTGTGTGTGTATGTGTATGCATATGTCTGTGTCTATGTACTGTCTACCTTATCTTTTGAGATAGGGTTATTGAGACTCACCAGTTGGTTCAAGTGGCTGGCCAACCAGCTCTGGGGATATACCTACCTCTGTCCCCGTAATAGAACTGCAGATATGCACAACCTGTGGCTGGTTCTTTTATGTGGGTGCTGGGAATCCTAACCCAGAACCTCATGCTTGTACAGGAAGTACTTTGCTAACTAACCCATCCCCCAGGCCCTATCTCTGTATTTCTTTGTTGGTAGTATAAAGGGATAATTTGAGGTCATTTATATTAAACCATAGGTTTCTCTGGGTATACAGTTATGCCCCACAGCCATCTTCCTTCAGCCCTGTTTTTTACATCTGCTTGGGATATTTATTGTGGTCTAGATGCTACCCTTTTGTTCTCTTTGGACAGCTTGATCTAGTGAGCTTCTAAATGAGACTTCTAAGCAGTCTTGGTGACCCTAGGGGGACAACAACGATCAAAAGATCAGAAGATGGGGTGTGTGGCACTGTCTGCATTTTCAACGCAGCTGGGGCGATTTCAACTTATCTCTAAAACCAAAACTCTTCCTATCGATTGGTTGAGGCACCCGCAAAGGAGAAGGCACTTTGAAAAGTGGCATGCCAGGCATCTTCCTCACTCACGTGGGCATAGTGGAAAGTCTTTGTAGCCAGCCCCACATCTTGTCTCCAGCTTTCTGGTCCTTTGCATTTCATGGGTAAAAATGGAGATGCAGATGGTTTCCGCGGTGACTACACAGAATGAACTCTTCATCCTGCTGCACAATCACGGAGCTACTGAAATACAACAGCACACATCATAGCCAAGTTGTTTCACAGCTATGACCTCACAGCCATAAAACACAAGGCATGTAATGTGTAAGGAAACCCAAGACAGCTTTTCCAGATTTGTTTTATTAGTAAGATTACCATATGGAAAATAACGTTAAGTTATCATAAACATTCTCTTAAGGGAATCGTTAAGGACTCATACAGATATTTTTATTTTCGTGGGCTTAAATTTCTTACTTGTTGCCTACAGAAGCATGAAGTTATGTTATCCATTATCTCTACACCACACAGCCAGCCCCAAGTGTTCAGAAAAGGCTTAGGCCTTTTCATGCTTTTGAGGTTCAAGGTTCTGGCTGGCTTGTTTATCTTCATTAGTAAATGGGCCACAGCAGCAGGTGGGTTCAAATGTGCTAACTGGCCTATAGCAGAGCTTTGCCTTTGCTGGCAGCTGTCAAAACCAATCTGGGCTGGCTGTAACAAAATTGCCCTTTGACCAGTCTCCACACAGGACTCACATAAGCTCAGACAATCATCAGGGATTTTGATGGCAGTCTGTTCTTCAAGTGTCCAAGGCTTAGAAACTTCCCATCATTCCTTTTTTTTTTTTTTAAACACCTGTGAGTTTTCTACAGAGCAAATTTGACAGCTTTTGTCTTCTCTGCATCTTGGTTTGATTTCTGATTAAGAAGGCTGTGCCAGAATCGTGGTAATTGGTTCAACACTCCCTCTGGTTATTGTTGGTCCCCAACTGCTCCCGGTACCCCTGTCAGGTACTCTTTCTCCTTTGAAAAAGGACAAGCCAGCTTAGGTGACCAATAGGGAATAGGAACAAAGACCAATAACATCCGGAAATCACTGACCGAGTGCCAAAAAGTCAATGGGATTTTTGGGGGGACTGTTGTTTATGTCTATGGTGTTGTAAGTTAAACATTTGATGACATGCTGTCCTTCAGGCGGACTCTCCCAAATCCAAAGCTTGTGAAATCCATGCTTTGGTAAAGATTACTTATCCCTCTCTCAATAGTCCATTATGATTGAAGGTTTAAACTTTGGGGAATGGGGCCTGCTGGAGGAGCTGAGTCATTGGGGTCATGTGCTTGCGGGGACTGCGAGACCCGGTCTTCCTGCTTTAGCTGGTCCATGCAAACTGTACTCTATGCAGACACCTCCACCCTGATGACAAGAGCTAAGAGAGTGCCTTCTGAACTGAACCGAACTGGCACTGGCCATGCCCCAGTCTCCAAAACTGTAAACCTAGTAACGCCCCTCCCCACTTTTTAAAGTTAGCTGTCTTTGGCATTGCAATGTAGTGCAAAGCTGGCACCCACACCATGATGTCCACGCATGCCAAAGGTTCCTGCCATGTCATAGTCACACTTGCCCCAGTTTCTGGTGTCCACTGCCTGTTGTTCTCTGCTCTGTCTCAAGGCTGTTGTTTTTTGTTCTTCTTCAGGATGTAAAATAGTCTTTCTCCACGATTCCTTCCAATGAGGAGCTTGTTTATATCATACTTTACTGCATTGGGGTACCAACCGGCATGAATACTGCGGTGACAGCTAGACTCTCTAGTGTTTAAAAGTCCTCTGGTCATTTTTCATGTTTCTTGGTTTTTCTCTCCTCTTCCCACCATCACTACCAACTTCTTCCATTTTTCCATGCAGAGCTTAAGCCCCGCTCCAGTTCTCCAAACAGTACTGGGTTGGATGGGCTTCTCCAGTCCTTCCGGGTTTCAATGGAGCTTTTTTTCTAGAACTATTCTCTCTTGTATCTCTGTATTTTCTCTGGAGAAAGGAGATAGTGTCCGTTACAGATGGTCTTGTCTCAGTCTGAAATCTGGCTCTTAATTTCCCAGAAGTCAACACCCAATGCCTGCTTGTCTATCTTCCCCCAGATTTTGTTTTGCTTTTTAGAATTCTTGTTTCTTCTCCTCATTCAAGTTGCTCTTCTGCTAGTTCAGTCCCTTATAGAAAACAGTTCCTTAAACATTGGGCCAAGAGCCCTTCTCACATCAGTTGACCTGCATGTCTTAGATGGATATATTTAAGACTGAGACAGAATCACTGGTGTGAAGTAAATCATGGTTCAGCCACTCTGTTGGGATCTCATCAGCTCAGCACTAAGGTGATTGATGAAGTGGACAGGAAAATGAGCATTTCTGCTATCCAGCAATATAATGTCTAAAAATAAATCACATTTTAATGGTTGGGGGAGCACAATTCAATAAGGTTAACATATGATGCAGCAAACTCTTGCATGTTATTATGAGCTATTGCTAGCAAAAATGATCTATTGACCTGCTGTCACCACCCAAATGGAAAAGAACAAAGACAAGCTCTGTGGACTGCGGCTAGAGTCTAGGGAAGAGGAAAAGAGGAGGAAGCTGAAATGGTGGAGAAGTCCCATATTAGAGAAAGCCGGTAGTGCTGTTCAGCATCCCTTTGATTCTGGCTGACATCAGCTGAGTGTTTGCTCCATGCTGCGTGTGTACCTTGAGTTTATTTAACCTCAAAGAAACCCAAGAAGGATAGACTCATTTCTCCACCACCAAGGCATGGACAGGTTTGTAACAGGTGCGAGGTCAGCCAGTGGGGTCAGCCTCCAGAGCTGCACCCTTGACCTTTGTATCATATCATTTCTCAGGAAGGCCTGGAGGGGATTTTCTCTCTTGACAGAAATACATGTAAGTATCCCCTTGGATGTAGCCCAAAGCATTTTATATTAGCAACAAAGTATCATTTTGTCTACAGATGTAGATATGCTGTGAAAGGGAAGAACCAGTCATTGTTATTGGTGTTTGTATGGCTGCCAGTGCACACCTGTAAGGTGCTGGGAATCCACTGCCTTCTCGTGAGGTAAGAAAAAGAGGATTCCTAGCCCATGTCATGGACGATGAAATGACCACGGGTGCCCAATACACTTCATGGATAATGAAATGACCCTGGTGCTCAACCTACTTCATGGATGATAGCATGACCCTTGTGCTCAACCCACCTCATGGATGATGAAATGACCCTGGAGTTTGTTAGATAAAATGCAGTTAGCCATAGCACTAGAAATAACCTGTCCCACAAGCAGGCTCACCGTAGCCCGGTCCTCTGTGCCCAGAGCGTGTGATATGAACTTTCTCCTGGGTGGGTGGAAAAGCTAGGTCACTAATTTCTTACTCCAGACCATTAAATATGACCAAGTTCTGGGGGATAGGCCAATATGGGACAGGATACTCAGAGGAGAAGGTGGCACCTTTGAAACAACTACCAAATAAATGCCTGAAAAAGTCCACATCAAATGGAAGCCCCAAAGTTATCATTTACCTTAGAAGGCAGGAAATCTCAATACCCAGCGAGCAATGGCAGAGCCTTCTCTCTTTTGCAGAGTACCTTCAAGCATTCCATCTCATTTCATAGTTGAAAAGGGCTGTATTCTGTCAGAAAGATGACAGCATGCTCGAAAGACAAGAACCAAACAGGGCTAATATGAAACAGATAATGCTCACAAATGGCAAGTTCATTGATAAATCCCAATAAGATGTCATACATAAGCCAGTGGGTCAGAAATAGACATTAAAATCATAAGCTAAGAGAGTCAGGTAAGCCACTAAGATTCCTCAATGTGCTGTGTGGGTAAATAAATCCAAACAGGAATATACTGAGTGCCCATTGGCTATCCGTATGAATTTCATGTTTGACAAATATTTTTGAATTTTCAAAGTCATCTAGAGAATATTGATTGGCTCTCCCCATTGAATAAGATGATTCTAGTACTCGGGACAGAACCTCTTCATTGAACTCCTGGTCTCAGGACAGCTACGCACAGGATGGCCACAGCTGGGTAAGCACATGCAAGGAGGTGGTAACCAAAGCTATTAGAGGAGTTTAGGGAGTCTCCTTCAGAGGCTGACCCATTCACTTGACCTCAAGGAAAAGCCAGGAAAAGATGTGTGTAAGGGACTGCCCCTGGCCCTTCCCTTCTACATAGGCCAGTGTTCGAGCACACCTTAATATCCATTGACAGAATGGCCCAGGCTCTCCATCAACACCTGCATGCACCCCAAGTGTGGGAAAGGACCCTGTCACTATGAATTAGGCCTAGAATTCCCCTCCTTTCTCTGGGCCTTGGATCATGGTCTTCATTCTCCCCTTGATGCTCTTCTCTGCTCCTGTCCCTCTTACGATGGGTCTTAGACCTCCCCGCTCCTCCTTACAAGCCACAGGGAGCCACAAGTGACCAGGTCTTGGATCCCACAGCATAGCTTTTACTCCTCTTCCTTCTTCCCACGGAGTGGTTTGACATCTGTTCACTCTGTTTTCTCTTGCTGTAACAGAACACCACAGAGTGGGTAATCGAGAAACAATAGAAATGTGTTCAGCTCACAGTTCTGAAGATCAGATCAGGAGTGTGGTGTCAGCACCTGCAAAGGAGTTTTATGCTACATCTAAGATGGAAAAAGGGAAAGTGAGCATGGTCAAGACAGAGGGCACAGGATGACCTTATCCTTTTTTCAAGGGCCCCTCCCACAGCCAACTGAAGTCCTTCATCTATTTGTGAAGGCAGAACTGTAATCACACCCCAAAGGTTCTGCCTATCAGCACAGTTTTAATGGCAAGTCAATTTCAACACAAATTTTGGAAGAGCAGTAGGGATGCAGACTCTGAGCACACACTCCCATGCAAGACTCCTTCAGAAGACCGTAAAGAGCACAAGGTAGGTTGGGCTTTTATTCATATCTATTTCCCCACACTCTAGCTCAGAACAAATACCTGACAGATGTCATGGGAAGTATAACTTAATATAGACCCCGGCAGTCTTTGCGTAGTGACTGGGAAGGTGTCTCCTTGGCTTATAAACAAGATGCCATATTTTGGTCCTTGAGCAAATTTGAAAGTCAAGGTAATTTGGTTAAAGTATCTGTCTGTGGAACTTTCACTCCTCTCCTCTTTGGTTTTCTGGAAGGCAGTGAGTTTTATAGACATAGCAAGACTTTGAGAAGTCACTTAGCCCAAATCTGTGCCAGGTACCTGAGACTTTACCTTATAGGGAATTGTAAGACCTGTGTGCCACATTAGGCCAGGGGGCTTCCTGTCCTACTCTACCTGTCTCTGCAGTCTTCCTTCCTTGCAAATGCTTCCTGCTGTTCTGTGAAGTGAGGGTGCAGGCTTTCTCCCTGAGCTAACACAACAGCCGCCATCTACATGAGAGTATTACATACTTGAAATGTGAGGTCCAAGTTGGAATGAGCGATTAGGGTAAATAAACAATGTTTCCAAGATTTGGTATATACAGCGAGTATAATATAGCTTGTTAACCTGACATATGGAGAAAGCAAAAATATTAAAATTCACATTACCTATTCTTATATTTTATTGTAAATACTAGAAAATTCTACATGACACATTTTGTTGGAACAATGTTGCTCAATAATAAAATCATTTTCCAAATCATGACTTCATTTAAATTTAGAGGAAAAGAAAGGCTCTAAGTTAGAAAGCTGCATGGAGTGTGTCGGTATCGAAGGGAGCGCTCTGGTGCTACACGTGGCCAACACAGTGGATGCACAAACAGATTTAAAAATGGATGATCACCTCTAGAGAGGGGACTGTGGCTCTCCCCATTATACAAATCACCTTAGGAACATATAGAAATGACAAGCCACTGCCTTTATGGCATGACAGAGCTGGCAGTCAACCCTTGTCATCCGGCTCCAGGCCACGTCTTTAATTTCTTGTTTTGTTATGAGTAGCACCCACCGTTGTGTGGCTTTCAAAATGTGGCTAGTAATGGAGAGTCTCCTTTCAAAGGAACATTTGTCTTGTGGGACATCTTTCTGGCTGACTTTGAAGTCTCTTAGTTCACCAGTGAGAAAACATCCATGTGTACCATTAATACAGCATGAATGCCAGAGCCAGTCAAGATGGCTGCCCAAGCATTGTCTTGGGGACCTTCTGAACTTACTTTGTAATGACTCTGGTGGGAAGTGTGAGTAACTGGGAATGCAGAGTGACAAGCCTTCCCATCCAGCAAACCACAGTTACACAGACACAGAGAGGGGAAAAAGGAATATCTGTCCAATCAAGTTGTGGGAAAGCTTTGACAATATAAGAAGGCACTGAGCAAGGGGACTGGAATGCATTAAGTGCTTGATAAACACCTGCTCCTTCCTTTCTGCTTTCCTCATTAAAACCTCTTAAAAAACACTGTATGGCCATTCAGACAGCCCACATGATAGGAGTTCAGTGCAATGCCCCCACACTGACTTTTGAGACCTTCTAGAACTTTCCTCAAATACATCCATTCTGTGAAAGGTGCCATCATGTTCATGGTTACACACACACACACACACACACACACACAGGGTAGGGGGAGAGGAGGGAAAGGAAAAAGGAAAAGAAAAAACAAACAAAAAAATTTTATGATTTTTTTCTCTCCCATTTCCTGTCTACTATTTTTTTTTTTTCGTTTACAAATTAAGACATCTCAGGCATACATGGCTTTCATTTATAAACAATTTGTGGCATATTCCCACCAGATAAAATCTTTTCAAAAATCTACACAATGTCATTATCTTACCTAGAAAATGAATAATAATTTTGTAGGATCTATTACCCATTTTCCAGTTTCCCTCCCCATAGTCTCAGAAAGATTTTCTAGAGTTGGCTTCCTTGGACCATGTTCTGTGGTGATACTTTATTTGTGCTGAAATGTGATATTTTATTTGTATGTTAATAAATAAAGTTTGTCTGGAGATCAGAGGTCAGCGAGCCATAAACAGAAATCAGGCAGTGGTGGCACACGCCCTTACTTCGATCACATGGCAGGCAGAGTCTATGTGTGGTCAAGGACACAGGCAAGCGTGGTGACACGAGCCTTTAATCCCAGTACCAACCATAGAGACCCGGAGGTCTGTATAGACAGGCAGTGATGAGGAAGTCATGTGGCTGGGCTTAGAGTCAATGAGAAGGCAGAACAGGAAGGCAATAAAAGCACAGGTCAGACAGGAAGAATCTCTCTGTGGAAGCTACTGCTGGTGGTAAGCTGAGGCTAGTCATGACTATTCACTCTGATCTCTTCGGCTATTACCTCTGTATTTGGCTCCGTGTTTTCTATTTAATAAGACTGTTTAGAATTTTGTCTACATTTGGTGCCCTATATTGGGCGCCAGATGTAGCACGAATTGTTAGAAGGTCTTACTAATAAAAACAAACCTGGAGCCATGTACGGGGGTGAATGCTGGAAGATCAGAGAAGCAGAACAAGCCACAGCTTCCTCACCTTGCCAATTCCTCATCTATGTTCTGTGTTTTAAATTCCATGTTTTGATGTCCCCTCTCTCCTGCTGTCTCTCTCTCTCTCTTTTCCTAGGTCCTTTTCTGCTCTAGAAAAACACTTAGAATACCTTTCAAAGATATATACCGGCTGGTGACACAAATTAAAAGTGAGAAAATATGGCAAAGTGTAGCTTCAAGAAGAGACCATTGGAGCAGAGATTGGCAAGAACAGCAAAAATCCTACGACAAAGTAATGTGTATCTTAATGCCCTGCTCCTTGCAGCGACTGCTAGCTGGTCTTAGGTAGAGCAGCTTGCCCTCATCCCAGCAGAGTAGATGGACAAGCCCCGCCAAGCCAACCTTCTTACACTTTCAATGACTGCTTCCGCCATCACAGATCTGCAGTCTCCCTGTCAACCTCCAATGTTCAACAGCAAGCTCCCTGGCTCATGTCTTATTCTATGGTATCACACCAAGAGCGCCAGATATACTTGAGTCCCAAAGCCTCCAAAATACACAGGGAATGAGATTTCAGAAAAGCTCTTGCATTTTATGACTAGGAGATCACTGAATGATCTTGAAGGGTGGTCCATGCCTCTTTCCTTTTTTTGCACCTTCTGCATGCTCACCAAAGCCTACATCTCCTCTATTTTCCAAATATTTTCTGCTATGATGTATTAACAAGTATCTGAAAAGATCATCTTAAAAGATCAAAGTAAGGGGGGAAATTGTTATTTAATTTTTTCAGCGTAAAATCTAGCAAATGCAGGCTGTGAGAATTATAGCATGGTTTACCATATCTAAAAACTGCATTAATGATTATATACTTGCAAAGATAAAGATATTACTAGAGTTTTTAAGGTAAAAGCCTAGCAAACTGGTTTGGCTACATGTCCCTAATATGTCAATTAAAGAAACAGAGACAATTCATTCGGTATGGCCACACTGGGAGAGGAGGAAATGGAGTTTCATTGACCCTGACCTCCACCTTCTGGATCCTGACATGAGGTCTAAAAAGAAGGCAAACCAGAAGGTCTGATCAAGCTGTGGTCCCTCCTGTCATTGACCCATGGCTGTCTCAGCTCCAGTCTCTCTAACAGTTGTCGGAAGAACTGTGTGAACTACCTGGACACAAGCTGCCCTTTGACTGGCCCCAGAGCTTCACTCGGTCTTTTCTTCCTACAGCATGAGAATCCTGGGGAACCTTTTAATTCTTGGGTGTCAATTATTTCAGCAGTCCTGATAACATTAGTGACTCTCTGCTGTGGGATGTTTGATGGCACTGTGAAACCTGAGACTGTGTTAATAAAATCAACCTTGGATCAGGGGGCAGAGCCAGCCACTAATTGACAGGAATTAGCCATAGACCGTATGGAGAAGCCAGAAAGATGGATAGAGAGACCCACAGGAAGGAGTAGAGAGGGACTTGGAGTTTCACAGTCTTGTTTTGGTTTGGGATGGCTAGTGACATGTTCTCTTGCTGGGTCTCCAGCCAAAGAGGAAGGTCAGCGCATTGCTTCTCAGCCTCTCTGAGCTAGCAGGTTTCACCCCAACATCTGAGTCCCAAGTCTTTATTGGTAAAGAGAAGGACAGAGACTTAATTAAAAACTACATTTGATAGCAGCAACAGAGCCAGTGCTGGCAGGACCAGAAGTCCTCCAGGCTGTGGGGTGCTGACTTGGGGTCATGGGGCATCCCCAGACAGTAGTTAAAATATCAGTAGATTCAGGTGCAGTTGCTAAGCCTGTGAAAAAACAACAATTCTCTTCAAAATATCTTCTTTCCTGCTAGGCTAGTTGGATCAAGGACTTGTTAACTCTCTCTAGCCAACATTTGTTTAGTGATGCCCAAGGGAAACTTTTTCCAAAGGAGTTAGAGGCCACACTTGGGGTTCAATGAGCATGTATAAAAAAAGACCATAGTTTATACTAATAGAGGCTGTTCTTGCCTCAGGGTCCTCTGAGATGGCCATCAGCTGTGGAAATGGCAATGAAGACACTCAAGCTATGTGACAGCCATCAGCTGTGGATATGAGAATGCACAAGCTGTTGTCTGAATCCTGTTTGCATTGATCTGTGAGCTCTTCCTTCCACAGATCATATTGGTTATGAGATTCAGCTTGAGAAGTGAATCCAGAATCCTTCCCTGGACATGTAAAGGTCCCCAGTGGTGCTTCAGAAGCACCATACCTCACCATTCTTTTTTTTTCTGAAACCAAGAAAAACAACTAAAATAAAATTGCAAAAGAAAATCGACATGAACCTGAACTTGACCAATCAGTGAAGTCTGGCTAGACTTGGTTAAATGATGATACCAGAAACCCACATAAGAATGGAGCCTAGGAGGCACAGAGCCTGCCTGACCCCTGCATAAAACCCTTGGCCTTCTAGAGCAGTGGGGTCTGAGTAGGGCAGAAGATGCCAAGCTTAATGAGAAAAGAAAGACATGCTACAGCATCTTTGTTAAAGACGAGCACAAAGAAGTGGGCATTTGACCTTGCATCTGAAAGGCAGTAAGACCCACATTGATGATCACAGCTGGTGGGGTGACTTCCCTGCTGAGGCTGTGACTTTCCTGACAAGGCCACAGTGCAAAGAGAAATCTGAGGTGGTATTTGACCCAGCTCACTTTGCTGGCCTGTCTGCCATGTCATCCTTTAAGAAAGGAACAGCAACAATTTACCAATATGGCACAGTCCACATAAAACAAGAAGGGGAATTCTTCCAAAAGAGTTCACACAGAGCATGATGAGAATGTACTGCCAGAAAAGCACATGGAGGGGTGGGATCAAAGGTGGACTGACATCCCAGAAAATATGACACCACACAGATAAAATACAAATAGTTATTTGGCCCCAGTGAGAGATAATCAAATAGCTGAAAGTGACGGGGCTTTTTCTTTAAAAAGAAAATTATAGGGTTCTGGAAAGAAATAAAAAGTAATTATAGACGTGAAAATAAACAATAGAGTTGAGCAAAAGGTATTCTAGGAACACAGCAGGGATAAAAAGAATATGTTTGAGGAAAATGAATATAAAAGAAGAAAGCATTTGAGCCTGGAGAAATTTTAACTTCTCCCTATTAGAGGAAACAAAACAAATGTAATAGGATCAATAAGACCTACATCCATAGTTTGATATGAACCCAGTGACTTCATGGCTCGAGGGTAGTCAGAAACATTCACCCCAGTTTTGGCTTATGGAAGCTGCTATGCTTCAAGGACAGGGGTAGGGTCTGAGTATAAAAACACTTTCATGTCTGTACCAGGAAAACTGAAGTGTGGCTTCAGAGGTTGTCATAGCAACAGTAACTACTAGAACATAGGTGGGGTGAGGGTGTCAAGTCTTCATAATAAATGTGGCTCAAGAACTTTCTACCTAGACAAATTGCTGTTTAACATTTCAAACGATGCAAGAAGATCAGAAGAAGCAAAAACAAAAAACAAAACAAAAAACAAAAACACCAAAAAACAAAAAACAAAACTATGTCTTTTCTTAAACAAAACCGAGATGCCAATCAGGAGATGGAGTAGCTATGGCTACAGTGAGAGAAAGTACTGCATCTGTCCAGTACAGAAATAGGATGGAGCAGTTGGGGGAGCTGTGATTACAGAATAGCACATAAGTTAAAAATAATGGCGGCAGAGCAACCCAGACATTGGAGGAGGGGGGGGAGAAGGGAAAAGGCTGTGTAAGTAGGAGCTTGTTTGGTAACTTGGTCCCTCAACCTACCACTTAAACAATAAACCAGCAACCAGGAACAATACATAAAGAGCCATGACTGAGGGTACAGCATGGGCAGCTATAGCAAGCCGTGACTGACTGGTATGAGATAGGCGACTGAGATCCATATAAGTGTGGTGATTTCTCATTGTACTGAGTCTTCACAGACTACATAAAAAATGTAAAACTTGATAAAAACAGTCCATAAAGATACAAGGTCATGAGGGAAGAGGCCCAGAAACACTGTAAGCCTTCAGCACTCTCAGAACAAAAATACACATGCAATAACAAACCAAAGATGACATAGAAAAATAAATAAAAATGTCTTTAATTTGTGTGTATAGCTTAAGGAAGGGCAAATGTAACTAAGGAAAATCCACTCTTGACCAGTTCTCATATCAAAAATGTAAAAGTACTGAAGGAAAATTGACTCAAAGCTTGAATTGTACTGCACAATCCAAATATATGCTACACAGACAGCAGCCAGAAGTGGAGCAGGATAGACAACAGAAAGATCTCCTGACAGCATTAATTTCTTTGGCCTGAAGGTTTATTTCCGTCCAAATCCACATATTTAAATACAGCCTTCAAGGTGACAGTATGATAAGGTGGGTTCTTTGATATTAGGTCAGGAGAACTCTGCCCTCATAAATGAGATTAGTGCCCAGATTAAAATGACGGAGGCAGCCCTCTCTGCTTTCTGTCATATAAGGACACAGAAGAGTCCATCTGTGTGACAAAGTTCCCCCCAGATACTGGCTCCACTGGCACCTTGATCCTGGGCTCCCCAGCTTCTAGAACTATGAACTATATCTGTTGTTTGTAAATTATCTGGTCTAAAGTATTTTGTAATAGCAACCAGAGTATTTTGTAATAGCAACCAAGACATTTTTTTAAATGAAGTATGACAAAATTTTCATGAAGGTTAAGACAAAAAAAAAAATTTTTTAAAGGACATTTTATAAAGAAAATGGACATCTGTAAGGAAGCTTTACTAGCATATGAAGCAAACTAGGCAGTCTCCCATTCACTTCTTTTATCCTGCAAGGAAAAAGAAGAAGGATAAACCGGGATGAAAAGTATCATTTTATAATTTTAAAGACACATATAACCAAAAGAAATGCATACACACATCTGAGTTTTGACTTAATCATGCATCCCCAAGATTAAGACCGCATCCACTAGGGCTGAACAGAGTTGACCCTGTCTCTCACTGGCTGTGAGGAGAACTGACCCTGCACCTCACCTGGGCAGCACAGTAGAGCTGGCCCTGTTGGCAGGAGTACTAGTGAGCTGGCCCTGAAGGCCAGAGAATGGGAGAGCTAGCCCCACTGCCTGTTATGTGGCGCCGAGGGTGAGGTCCCCTTGCCCCTGGCCCCTCACCCCTTGCCACCTACTGCAGATGGGAGAGGCTGGTCCTGGGGTGGTGAGAGTGGGAGAGCTGATCCTGCCCCTCACTGGTTGCAGCTCTCCAGAAAGCAGGCCCTACACCTAGCCAGGGCAGCACAGTAGGGCTGACCCTGTTGGCAGGGGTATAGGTGAGCTGGCCCTGAGGGCATGAGAGCAGGAGAGCTGCATTACCTCCCCACCCCCTCACCTCCACCTCCCCCACCCTCACCCCCACACCCCCCGCATATGCCCCTTATAACAATTGGAAGAGAGGGCCCTGCACCTTACCTGGGCAAAACGGTAGAGCTGGCCCTGGTAATATGAGTATAAGAGAGCCAGACCAGAGGGCATGAGAGCAGGAGAACTGGCCCTGCTCCTTGCTGCCGGCTGTATTGGGTGAGTTAGCCTAGGCAGTGCTGGAGAGCTCACCCAAGGAGTGATGATGAGGGAAAGCTGGCAGGCTGATCAACTCTGCTACCACTCAGGCCCAGAAGCAGGACTGTGAGTTAGCCCACCCCAACATCCACCTCATCAAAGAATGGCTGGAGCATGTGAAGGGGATGAACCTACACAGATCCAAAACAGCAGGTTCTCCATGATACAGGACAACAGGATATCCAAGAGGAGCCCAGCGAGAGCCCATTATCAGTAGTGTAACAGAAACCAGAGGCCTCGAAGCAGACCAATGACTCAGAGCAATGGACACTTGCAAGTAAAGATGTATGGACTAAAGAGTGAACTGTTGTTTTTTGGTTGTAGTTGGTTGGTTGGGTTGGGTTTTGGTTTTTCTTTTAAATTTTGTTTTGTTTTGGTAGGGTTGCAAGGGCTTCAGGCAGATGTGAGGGGATGGGGGCATAAGTGAGACTGGGATGCATGATGTGAAATCCACAAGGAATTAATAAAAGTTAAAAGAAAAAAGAAACTATACCCTCTGTGGGGCTGTGAGATGGCTTCGGAAATAAGGGCTTACCATGCCAACCTAACAACCTGAGTTTGATTCCTAAGACCCACAGAAAGGTGCACAGATGGAACCGACCCCACAAAGGTGTCCTTTCGCCTCCATGGCCTACACACACACACACACACACACACACACACACACACACACTAATGAATAAATGCTAATTAATTTAAATCATCTTTTCTAAATTATGCAACTTTAAATCTTAAAGAAATAAAAGATCTAATAAAGAAATTCTCAATAGATTTCTCAATGAGCTTCATGAAACAAGCTATACATAGTGATTAAAAAGAGATAACCAAAAACTTGAAATCAAAGAAAAGAGCAATGATCAGAAAATCCCATGGGAAGAGTATGGAAGGAGTTTCCGAGAGTTCAAAGCATTGTTCAGAAAACAATACTCAACTGAGAAAAATATCAAGTTGGCCTCTGCTTATTGAAACCATTATTTCTCCGTAATGTCCTTGCTTTCAATTCTTGCATTAAAAACCCTCTGATAAAATGTACCATGATACCACAGTACTCAATCCAGTCGTCAACGTTGGAGGGGAGTGCTCAGTGACTAATGCATCCTGGTGCATTATTTGTGGGCTAATGATAAGAGGGCCTGCCTGCCTCTTATGAATACAATCTACCTTGACTCTTTCTTAGGATATCAGGGGCAGCATCAGTGCAAATGGACTCACATATGTCAGGCATTAACTTATGCTTTTGAAAGGTGCTCGTGTCAGGACTGAACGTATCCGACCCTTTGTAGTTGTTTGCAACGGTTCACAGAACAAGAATTCTTTGATCTGCTTCTCCTTGGTGCACATCACAAACACGGGGCCTCACTATAACGAGCGGCCAAGACTGGCTCAGATGGATAACCCACGTGGAAGTGACGTTCATGACTTGCCAGTATAACTTATAGTTGATGATTACAATGGACTCCACCATTTTCTAAGGAACGTACTATTGCTTATTTTCTGCCTTTGTCTCCAATACTAGTTTTTCAGAGTTTCTTTGAATATACAATTTTTCAACTAATGTGAATGAAACTTTCTCCCCTCACTGTCCACATATGTAACAGGCTAAGAAACTTACCATAAGCACAGGCTTCTCAGGTGTCAAAACCAAACATCCTAAGGCATTTTACAAATGGTTTCAAGTCTGACCATACAGCCTAATGTTTTGTTGAAAGGTTTGACTCACTGATGGTTTGAATTTAAAGTCTAAAAATAACGAAGTGCGCAGAATACATTCCAGTTCACAGACACTGTATAGCATATGTCTAAAGAGTCCCTGCCCTCATCTATATTTCCTTACCATAGCTCACCCTAAATGTATGGATGCTTCCCTGAGATGATGTGGTGTGTTGTTAGCATTGCCGATACAGTGAGCGTTCATCATCATGATTTCTGTGTCCCAGGCCTCAGGCTTTGTAAGCCTCATTTGCATATGGTCCTTACAACCACCCAGATGGGGTAAGAATAATAACTCAGTCATTATACAAAAGCAAAACCTGATGCTTAGAAGAAGTCAGAAGATTGAGTCCTTTAAATCTGTTCCCTAGTCAGAAAAACCAATTGTTCTTAGAGAAATAGCTAAATCCAAATATAAAGGAGAAAATTCACAGGGTGAACTTAGAATTCCTTATGTTACCCAAGGCGGCAGGCAGAAAAACCAGTGAGGTTCATATAGCAAGCTTGTCCCAGTTTGCCCCAAAATGATCTTGCTTCAAAACTGAAAGTCCTACCTCACAGGAAGCACCTCTTTCCAGACACAGAAACCAAGATCATGAGCAGCTCAGGGTGAAGACAAGAAACTTCGAGCATACATAAGAGCTACAATGAGTTGAAATGCACAGAACACATAAAAATATGAGTTTCACAATGATACTGTAAAACAAAAGCAACCAGTTGGTCATCATTAGAGGGAGCTAGTTCTTTATTTTGAAAAATCAATGTTTTATCTGGCTTTCCTGAAATAAATAGTACCATTAGGTATCTGACTATTGATGGGGGAATTTCTTCTCATAGATTGTTGTAGCTAATGCACAAGGAGATACATGAAAATAAGACTCTTACTATCTTGTTATTCAGAACAAGCATAAATATTGCTGCTTATACTAAAAGAGAGACAACCAAATATTGTGATCTACCTGCTGGGAAAGCTACAAGCACAGATGAAGAATTCTTGCCCCCCACACACATACACACACCAAAAAAAAGAAAAAATTCAAAACAAAACAAAGAGGAGAATCAACATCTGGCTAAGATTCTTGGATCTAAAGACAGGAAACCCAGAGGACAGAGCAGCAAAGCCCCAGGGATGCAATCAGACAACGCAGACTGTGGGAAGTTCTACAAGACAAAGGGTCAGGGTTATTTAAGCAATAATTACATGGGGGGGGGGGGTAGTGGAAGCAGAATAGATACACTAAGGGACTCGATAGCTCTGCCAACCCCCTTCAGTGAAGGTCACTATTTGGGAAATAAGAAGTATAACTTTGGAAAAGTTAGGGTAATTGTAAATTCAAGCAATATTTGCATGTTTGATAATGTTGAAGAATCAGTTTAATGTTTAATATCCTTAAGATGTTATGAACAAAAGTATATGATTTGTTTTCAGGGATGTGCTTCAAAATAACATAGTATGTGGAAATGGGTTATGATGTAAATGAAACAAGACTGACTGAGTTGACAATGAAGTTGAGTGATAGATATGTGGGGACCTTCTACTATTTTATCTATCTTTGTGGGCTTTGTGTGTGGGGGGAGAAACAGAGAGAGTGAGAGAGAGAATCAGATAATGTTTTAAGGCTAGTTGGATTTTCTTAAGTGATATGGTACAATAAAGGGTTGGGGGGCTTGAAACATGGGTATTAAGTATGACAGAATCCAAAGCAACTTAGCACGCATGCACCCAGTGCTGGTCATATGGGAGTCCTAGACAGCAGGACACTGCCAAAGGAATCTTGGGAAACAGCATTTCAGCTTTCCCTCTATGTTCTGGTCTACGTGCAGGAATGTTTCTTATTTACTTCCCTGCCATTTCTCTCTCCAAGGGAGGGCATCTCATCCCTTATAGGATGCGTACGTTCCTTAAAGCTCCCAGAAGACTCAATCTGTGAATAGCTTTTTAAAAAGGTCTTTCCTTACCTCGACTTCCCCTAACGATGAAAATCTCAGCCATTGCACAGCTCTGTCATTTGCTTAAGAATTCCCAAGTCTGCACAGAGTGAATTTGTGAACTTCTGTCACCCCCTGTGCACAGAGCATCTGCTTTAGGACTCGTAGCCATGTGGGAGCTCAAACATTCACTAGCATACAGCAGGCGAGAGCTCTGTTTCCCCAGACGGTCTGCCCAAACAGGCTGGTGGGACCTTTCTGCATTCCTCTGGGGCCCAGAGTGAGGTTGCTTAAGGCTCATGGGCTCCTGAGATGGTAGCCTGTCTTTACTGCTTGTCCTCTCTATAGCGGCCTCCAGCTCTGCTGCCAAGCTCACTCCGCTGCCCTCTCTCTAGTCTAGTACTGTCCTATTTGCCTGAGATGAGAGAGATTGCTCCCGACAGCATTTCTAGGCTGTGCCCAGGAGTCTCTCATTCTCACCTCACCCCTTCTTCCTCCTCGTGGGTTGGAACTTCGGGGAAGAAACAGTGCAGCCAGCCTCCTCAGACTCCCTTAGCCATGCTCTCCTTTCACGTTCTCGCTCAAGCTCAAGGAATTTGTTATCTAGTGTCTGGTGGTCAGAAAGCTGGCTCTTTCTATCATACAATCTTCTGAGTCTTTTGTTTCACATCTGGACTTCAGATTTTGCAGCTCAAAGGCCAAGGATTAATGTTTTCTTTTTGTTCTCTCCAATGATCCCTGCAGGCAATCGATTTTCCGTATCTCACTGGCTAACCAGGGGTGGGCCGTGGGTTAGCAGCAAGTACGTGGAAGAAGACTCGAGCTGCTGATATGTTAAAATGGGCCTGTGCCGTGTGCAGATAATAATCAGACTGGATGGCCTGTAGAAGTCCATAAAACTTAAAATGTTTTCCCTTACACAACTATTATTGAAAGAAAGCAGTTTCAACTTTGCCTCTGCCCCAGGTAAGTTCTTATGACTTATGTCATTTTACTTTTAAGTGAAACTAAGCCCCCTGGACTAGTTACAGCTGATTAGATAACAAAGCCATTTGCAGGACACAGGCCACCACTTAGGACTCCCACAGGGGGGAAACCTCCTCTGAGGAAGTTGGGGCCAGACAGTTGAACAATGAGCGCACCTAGTGGATGAATCTGAAAAGAGCCAATCAAATCTTTCCTTTCAGGAGTTAGGAGAACAAAGGCAGAGGGAGTCTCTGAACTCTGGTAGGTGTCACAAAGAGTGCAGAGCAACGTTTGGGAACTGTACCTGCCACTCTGCAGTACAGCACAGGGAGCTGGGAATCCAGGGTGGATTATTCAGCTGGGAATCCAGGATGGATTATTCAGCTGACATTGAAAACTCTCACACTACCTCAGGCTCGCCTGTTTTTATAGCAAACCCCCGTTGCTTAAGTAACAGGATGCTTCTTCCAGGGCCTGTATGAATCTGACAGGTACTATAACATCTAACTCATAAAACTTGGAGGACTCTAAAACATCTTGCTACGGTGTCCAGAGCACAATAAACAGCAGTCCAATACATTCAGAATTCCTTGATTGATCATTATCATTTGACTCATGTGTTACTACTGTGTGGTCTAGTCAGTGGCTCCAAGACATTCTTAACTAGACTTAGGGGTTTTCAAAATACTCAGGAATTGTTATTATTAATTGTCATTAGACGTTTAGTGAGAAGCTACTATTTGTTTGTCTACCATTAAGTGCGTACGCCTTCTGGAAGACCCTTAATGGAAGGTGCTTTGGGAAAAACTTCTGCTCTCCAATGTCGTTGAACCCATGACCAAGAGCATCAATGCATAAAAGAAGAGAAGACCATGTAGCTGGTCTGCAGAGGGCCAATAGACAGCTGGTCTGCCCTTCTTGCAAGGTCGTGGGAAGATATGGATGGAGAAAGATTTCATCAGGAAAGAATAACAGAAGCCATGGAACATCAGGGCTCCCACACACTCCTGGGGAGGGTACATTTTTACAACTTCTGTGGAGGTCAATTTAGAAATATACATCAAAATGATGACATGCTTGTGCCCTTTGACCTGGAAATTCCACTCATAGAAATTTATCTTAAGAATGCATTTACCAAGGCTATGCATTAAAACATCATTTGTGGTGTCAAAAGCCTGGGAATAGCCTAAATGTTCATTAAAGGTAGAGAATGTATGAAATATCTTCATAATGTGAAATGATACACTTGTAAAAAAAAAAAGAAGGAAAGAAAGAAAGAAAGAAAGAAAGAAAGAAAGAAAGAAAGAAAGAAAGAAAGAAAGAAAGGAAAGAAGGAAGAAAGAAAGGAAGAAAGAAAGGAGTAGGAAGTTGTCCACATGAAACACTGCACATGGATGTTACAGCCTCGTTATCTATGTTGCTGATAATCAGGAGACTAGGGTTAGTCTTCAATAGATGAATGAGTAAAGAAACTAACTCTTTTATACCAGATGATTCAGTGCTATTTCCTGATAGAAAGAAATGATTGATCAAACCAAGAAAAGACATGGAAGAGAATTCAATACACATCACTAAATGAAAAATGTCCATCTGCAAAGACTACATAATGTATGACTGCCACTGTGCTGTATTCTAGAGAAAGTAACACTGTGGTGACGGTGAGTGGCGTCCAGGGGAATGGACACCTGAAGGGAGCGTGGGGTGTGGGGGGTCTTTCCAGCCAGCTTTTCATCACTTTACAAAATACACAGAATAATCAAATTAAAAGAAAGAAAAGTTTATCTGGGTTCCTGGAGTCAGAAATTTAGGTTCAGGGACAGCAGGACAGCTCAGTGGGTAAAGGCACTTGCCACATAAGACTAGTGCCCTGAGTTTGATCCCTGGGACACATGTAAAGGTGAAAGGAGAGACTGGACTCCACAAAGTTGTCTTCTGCCCTCCACAGGCACACCATGGTATACAGTTGCCCTCAAATGCATAGCTCACATGAAGATGATGATGATGGTGGTGGTGGTGGTGGTGGTGGTGGTGGTGGTGGTGGTGGTGGTGGTGATGATGATGATGAATGAAAAGGAAAAAATTAATGTAGCTTTGTAATCACTTGACGGTACTGCTTTGGGGCTGTGGTCCATGGTGCCTCCTGGTGGGAGCACATGGCAAAGGAGTTATATTCACCTCATGGCTGTCAGGAAGTGGCTGGGATCCCAGCATCCCTCTTAATGGTACAAATCAAGCAATGACCAGCTTCTTCCAGCTGTTTCACGACCTCTCAACAGCTCCTCAGGCTACAGAGCAAACCTTTAACCCTAGGCTTCCACAGGACACTTCACACCCAAACTATAGCATAGCAGGCAGGCAGACTCCTCCCCAGGGCCCCGCAATGGTGGATACCTGTGATGATACACCCATCTAAAGCCACAGAGTGTGCCGCACTGGTGGTGAACCTGGATGGGAACTACAGACTCTATGAGACAGTATTGTGCCAGTTACAGGCTCATCAAGTGTAACAACTGAACCAATCTACTAAAGGGCTTTGGGGGAGGGCTTATTTCTGATGGGGATGCAGGAAGCCCATGGATGCTTCCATTTTATGCCCAAATGTTCTATGAATCTAAAATTATTAACATGGAGTATCTCCAAGTCAGGATGTTCAGTGATGAGAGCATGATGTGTGCCTTGAAATCTCCCAGTAGAAGAGAGCTCGTCAAGCAGCTTGTTTACTTTCTACGTGACCAGTTGTGTGAGCAGGTACATGTATAATCTGCAAAGGAGACTGATTCCTTTCTTAATATGATGGAGCATTAGAAAGGGAACAATTCATACGTAATACAATGTGTTATTTTTGAAACATTATTTGGCTCCCAGAAATTTCATCAGCACCGTCTGGTTGGGGGAATGGGATGTCACAGCTCCACAGAGCTCCCGTGGGCTGCTCAGCATGAGGTTGCTGATCCACAGCACATCCAAATGGCCCAATTTATCTCCACTCAAATGCAAATAGTTCATGAATCATATCACAAGCACCTCTTGCCCAGTCTTCCTATTGCCTGCCTGTAAAGGAAGCTATGTATTTATCTATTGAAGAAAACAAAACTCTTGCTTCCAGCTGGTGGGAGAAAAGGTCAAATTGCCAAGCCATGATGTAATCAGAGGGCTAAGGGTAAATCGCTCTGAGGTCATGTCTGTGGTATAGAGCTCCGTGGAGGAACAGGGAGTGTTAAGCAGGGAGTGTTAGAGGGTCTGTAATGATGTGGAGTTGGAAAGAATGTGAGCATGCTAAGTCCAGTGGATGGGGTTGTTTCTGGCTGTCACCTCAGAGGGAGGGAGCAGGCCTCAACATGAGGGTGGGCACTTTAGAATGGCATCCTTAAAAGAAAAAAAAAAAAAAAGGAAAGAGTAGAGGAGGTAGAAGAATAGGTCTGTTGTTCCTGGAAGATACAAGCAGAAATCGTGCAGCCCAGCTCCTTTGTCTTAGCAGAGAAGGCCCAAGAAACAAATGGGACCCAGTTCAAAAAGAAAGCAGATGGCCACTGGCCCTTCACACTCCCGGTCAGTGGTCAGTGTCTGACTTTTCAGGAGGCGGTGACAGGTACTGAAGAGGGTGAGAAAGTGGGGAGCAGCCACAGAGGAGGTGCGCTTGGTGCTTCCCTCTGAAGAAGTCACATTAGCCCGTGGCTGGAGTTCTCAGCACTGGAGTGGCTGAGGCTGGTGGATGGGGACTTTGAGGCCAGTCTGAGGTGTGTAGTAAGATGACATCTCACGAGGGAAAAAAAAACCATGTTATTTTACTTCTCACAGAAATTTTATTAATTAAATTTTGGGTTTTTGGGGGGGGCAGGGAGGCATGCATAGCTACATTCATATACATCTCCAGTATTGCTTTACCACAAGATTCTTCTTCTTTTTTGTTTTTGTTTTGTTTCTTTGTTTGGTTTGGTGTTTGGTTTTTCTTTTAAGTTTGGCTTTGATTTCAGGGGTAGGGGGAGGTTGCAAGGGCAGAGGGCAGATGTGAGGAGATGGGGAGATAAGTGGGATTGGAATGCATGATGTGAAAATCCACAAAGAATCAATAAAAAGTTAAACAATAAATAAATAATGAAAACATTTTAATTTTGTGTGGGTGTTCAGTTGTGTGCCATGGCATGCATATGGAGATCAGAGGACAACTTTCTCTTGGGAATAGACTCTCCTTTCATCATATAGGCTCCAGGGAACAAATTCAGGTTGCCAGCCTTGGCTGCAAGCACCTTTACTTGCTCGGCCATCAGTCTGGCCCTGCATTAAATAAGCGAAGTTCCACCCCGGCTCCCATCTTAGCAGTGCTGTGAAGGCTTCTCCCAAAGCAGTTATTTGGAGCTCCCAGAGGAAGCGATGAGGTACAAAGACAGAAGTGACATCCAGACGAAAGACCTGGTATAGGGGCTAGCTCCTCTGTGTGTCTAAACTGACCTGGACTGGCAATGTGGCGATGACATTCACTCGGGGCAGCCAAGACCAGGGCAGTCAGGAGGCTGGACTCCACTCAGATGGTCGAGCAGTATTCGAACTTCTTTCCCTGCAAGAAAATGAGGAAATACTGGACACATAAATGTAGAGTATTTCTGAACAAGCAAGCTTTGTTTTTTATCATGCTGGGGAATGTTATCTTCTAGGGAGTGCTTACCAGGGCTGCCTCTATCCCAGGATTCTCCTAGGGGCTGCTGTACCAGGGGCTGCCCCTAGGCTTTTAATTTCATTTTCATGGATATTCAACTGTTGTAAACCTCTTTTAGATGTTGAATTGTTTTTCAAGCATTTATTTTAAAATGATTTGTATGACTCTAGTAGTATAAAGAATTTATACGGCCGGGCGTTGGTGGCACGCGCCTTTAATCTCAGCACTCGGGAGGCAGAGGCAGGCGGATCTCTGTGGGTTCGAGGCCAGCCTGGGTTACCAAGTGAGCTCCAGGAAAGGCACAAAGCTACACAGAGAAACCCTGTCTTGAAAAACCAAAAAAAAAAAAGAATTTATACATAGTATATGTAAAACTTTTTCTTTGTCCTAACAGTTGTTTTGGCTTTCTGATTTTAAAGAAATTTGGGGGTATTTTCGAGCACCCAGAGTACCATGTCCCAGATGAATTAGTCTCAGAAGCCAGCCTGAGCCTCACTGTCAAGTGAATGTACCAAACAGAGAGGCACAGGGAGCCATTCTGAGTGATTACAGCATCCTCTGCCAGTACACTGGCGTCCCCAGTGCCAGATCATTTCTGTTTCACAGACATGTCCTTATGACTATACTGACTCATGTCACTTTTCCATTTCTCGGAGCAGCTCGGGGCACACTGACTGTCGTTTGAACCACTTTGGTGGCTCTGTGCTCCATGGTGGTAGGAACGGGAGCACGCAGGGTTGAGTGTAAGAGAAACCCAGAAGCACAAAGAGGGTGGAGTCGCTCTGACTTCCCTCTTGGACTTTCTGAGATCCCAGTGTGAACTGTCAGGGGTCTATTCAGCTTGTAACAAGCATGGCTGATGGAAAGAATCAGTAGGGAATAAAACTGACAAAAACTGAAATTGCATACAGTAAGATCTATATTAATGCCAAGTATGTCTAGAGAAAGAAGATTCCAGTTAATTTCAACACAGAAAGATCGGGTTTTGTAAAGGTCAGATAAAGCAAAAGATGCTGAGCAGGGTTCACAGTGGCCAAAGTCTGCAATCAGGTAAAATGTATTCACAAAGTACAAGCCGCTGATTTATAAAGTTTAGCTTCTTATCATAAAGTTTTTAATTTTTTTTGTTGTTTTGTTTTTGTTTTTCAAGACAGGGTTTCTCTGTGTAGTTTCGGTGCCTATCCTGGATCTCGCTCTGTAGACCAGGCTGGCCTCAAATTCACAGAGATACACCTGGCTCTGCCTCCCGAGTGCTGGGATTAAAGGCGTGCGCCACCACCGCCTGGCAAAGTTTTTAAATGTTTATGTAGATATCTGTGTACATAGACTGCTGTAACTGTGTTAGAATGTTCTTGAAAGATAACCCCAAACAGAAGCCAATTGTTATCTCCAGGGAGGGTTGTGGGTACTCAAGAGAGTTGTTAATGAGGGGAAGATCCTTTGCATTTTGTTCTAAGTGAGATTACATTCACCTTACCAGCCAGCTAGGAAAACTGGAAGCCCATTCTGCCTTTTAATAACTACTCTTGTAACCCTGAGTGCTGCTGGCTAGTTTCTGCCGCCGCTGCATATACCCCACACTTACTTCCCTTCCTGCTTTATGAGCATGCCTGTCAGTCTTTTGAAGTTGTGACATATCCATGCTTCCTTTCTCTTCACTACCTGGGGGCAGCCATTTTGATTTATGGCCCAGAAATATATAGACATGTCTGTGCAGTCAATACGATGTTACTATCCCAGTATAGAGAGATGAGCAAATAGAAAAAGTGTAAACCATTTCTTTCAGGATCACCTGACAAGGGCTATGGCTCACATCCCCAGCTCAGAGGTCTGTTTCCTGTCCAATTACACTGTGAACCATTAACCTCAAAGATGTGACATAGCAACATGTTCCTTAAAAAGATACAGGTCTCCACTGTCCGCTGCCTGAGTCAAGCATTTACAACGTTCCAATGAAAGGTAGACTGGGGAAAATGTGACTTAGAATCAGAATTTGAAGAAAATGGTTCATGGTGTAAAAATAACCACCATTTCCAGCTTAGGATCAATAAGATGTCCCACATTTACAGTGGGGTAGAGGCGCACCCACACAGTCATTCCTGTTTCCACTTTCAGTAAGTACACTGTCCCGGAAACTATATGAGGAGGTCAACAATTCATGATAACATTGGCCTTGGGTGGAACTGAAGAGATGGCTCAGAGTTAAGAACAGCCAGAGGACCTGGGTTCAGTTCCCAGCACCCACATGGCTACTATCAACCTTTTGTAACTCCAATTATAAGAGTTCCGGTGCCTCCTTCTGGCCTCCTCAGACACTGCATGTACACGGTGCAGAGACATATATGCAAGCAAAATACCTATCCATATACAATAAAAATAAATCATTTTGAAAACCTGGCCTTGAGTTCAGTGATGTGCAGGCTGATGTAAACATTCTAAATATGTTCAAGTAGGCTGGGCCAGGCTGCATATAGAGTAACAAATATGATTTCTACGTAGACCAGTTGCAACTTGGGAGGCGTTTGTTGGGACATACGTAGTTCCGTTCCAAGCTGTATCTGAGCACTTCCCTTTTTGAAAGAAAATCTTTATATCTTCAGCTCCCTGTTTAGCCAGGTGATTATTTTGAGGTTTGCTAATTTTAAAAAGGAAAACAGAGATTCTGTAAAGAATACAGGAAGCAAATGAACACCACTTCCACTGAGGAGACATGCAGGCAGTAAGAAAGAAGCCCCTTACTTAAAAGGAGGTTCTGAACCTGCACAAGAAAACCGTAAGTATGTCTTTCTGTCCTATGCACAAGCCTGGGCAGTACCGTCTGCTCCCTCCATTCACTGTCACCACCCCCGGCCCTTAGAGCAACCTCCTTCAGTGTGCTTGGCTACCCCAGTACGTGTGACCATCATGCTGGCTGAGTCTGCCAAAATTCAAGTTTTAGTATGAAAGCCAAAATTCAAGTTTTAGTATGAAGGCTGCTCCCCAGTCTAGGAAAGTGAATGTCTCCCGAGGCAGATGAGCTACCTTGACTTCTTCATGGAGTCCTCTTCACTGAGCATGTGTCTACCCACTGCTTGCCTTTCTCAGATGTTACCTGCTTGTCTTCTCCACTCTGTGACACAGTGGTTTGCAAGAGATCTGTAGTCTTAGGAGGGAAGAGATCCTAGATCCCCAGCCCCTCTCTGGAGCCTGGGAAAGCTGTTGGGGAGACAGTTATCATATCAGAGAGCTTTGTATGTACTTCCTAGAAAGCCTTGGGAAGATTTGGAATTAACTTTCCCAGGATGTATGGCCTCAAAACTTAAGGATGCCATGGTTTTAATCCAAAGAATATAATTGTGTATGTTGCTTAACTTGACGGCAGTAGTATGAATGCTCCCTATTAGCAGAACTGTCATGGACTGGGAGCATGTTCAGAATTTGATTCACAAGGAAAACCTCCCTCACCCCCTCACCTGTGTGTGTGTGTGTGTGTGTGTGTGTGTGTGTGTGTGTGTGTGTGTACCGGTGCATGCATGGAGATGGGTGTGATAGATACAAGCTAGGGTCCAGTTTCCAAAATTAACCTCTCACCTGTCTCACCAGGTGCTCCAAGGGCTTAGGGGCCTGATCAGCTTTCAGAAGTCACCTTGTCTTGAAACACCTGTGTGCTGGCCCTGTGCACTAACACTTGGCCACCTTTGATTCTGTCCTTAGCTCTGGGCCTGTCTGGGATTCGAGCTTCAGGCTAACAGCACCCCTTCAGAGGCTGCCTCAGAAGCAACTGGCACAGGCCAGAGCAAACACATTCCCCTTTGTCTGCTAGGGCTCTTCTTCTGGGCTCAACTTTTTACAGCCAGAACTCTTTCCCGAGGCTCTTTTCTTTCAGGATAAGAGCTCTAACATGCAGACAGGAAGACCTCTGCTCTGCAAAGGTCCCTGGGATCTGTCAATTCCGTCCTGCTCGCTTTGTTCCCTCTGTCCTCTCCCTTCCAAAGAGACAGAAACAGAAAGCTAAGACAACATAAGATGAAGAATCCATACTTTTGTATTTTTCAGGGCAAAACATTATGGAAAGCTTGGGAGGATTGGTAGGAAATTATAGACTCACTGGTGACATCATAGTCTAAAAGAGAATTGCATGAGCCATCTGGACTGCTCATTGCTCCATTTCTGATTCCTCTCTCATGCTAGAAACTTGAGAATTTTCGTGTCATGAATGAATGGCAAACTTTTTTTTCAAGTGAATTATCAGATTTGGGGAAAGCAGAGTGAACATGTACATGACCTAACCTGGTGGAGCCCTCGGGGTTGCCTGCCAATAAGGCAGCAGAGACTGACAGCCCCACATCTCCCAAAGGAGAGGCTACAAGCTCCCACAGGGTCAAGGATACTTATCTCAGGATGAGGATATCTCCCAAATTCAACATCCCCCAGGCCTCAAGCTGCTGCGCCACTGGCATTTAAAACAAACAAGCAAAAACCCCCAAACCAAAAAATTTTAACAGTTAGAAACTAACTTCAGCAATGTGCAGATGAACCCAAAATACTGTTTTACCCAGAACAAAACTTCTCACACACTGAAAGGGACCCTGGGCCCTTCAAAATGGAAAGCAACAGGCAATGGAATGAAGAACCACCCCTGAGGATTCAATGTGCCTGTCTGCTCTTACAGTAGCTAAACTCTCTGGGGATGCTAGTAAAAAAGAAAATATCTCTTTTGGCTTTTCCATGGGTTCTAATCCACTCTCTGCTGGCCATCCAGCTCCAACCAACATCACAGAATCATAGTCATGCTTAAAATCAGAAGCTCTGTCTACCAATATGGGAATTAAGGGCTCTATAAAACCAAGTGTTGTTTGTACATTGCAATGTGTGATTATAGGTCAGGAGTGCAGCCTAGTCCTCTGGAGTGCAGAGTCCCTGCTTTGTCAAATCTGTTCTGTGGTCACCTATGGTGATGACTGATGTGTGAATTAGGGATCATGAGTGAAGGAGCTAGCACCCATTTCTACTAAGTGGACCAAGACTTTAGCCTTCAAAACTCCAATGGGCTTGTAGATATAATTGGAAAGTTTGGTTTGCTTGAGCCAGGATTCAAGTACAGGCTGCACATTGGCCTTTTAAATGTCTAAGCTCTACTTTCGTCGTCCTTTTGAACTTATTGGTCCGAGTGGATTGTGTCTA
Organism: Peromyscus melanophrys; assembly: GCA_902168415.1. NCBI lineage: Eukaryota > Metazoa > Chordata > Mammalia > Rodentia > Cricetidae > Peromyscus > Peromyscus melanophrys. The sequence goes on along the minus strand of CABHPR010157434.1, from coordinate 8,735 downwards.
TCTTGTGGTGTCCTATGATTTGAATTTTGCTGACTGTTTCTTTGTAGTATCAACTCACAAGCTTACTAATTCATTAGAGATTTTTCAATGGTGATAATCTGACCATGTTGCTACTTGTTCAACTCTTTTCTTGTTCAGACTTCTTACTGGAAAGGCAGGGTAGAGGCTCGATTCTCTCTCTTCATTTCTCAGGTTAGAAGCCATCTCTAAAGATGACTAATGAGGGCTTTTAAGAGAAAAAGAGGTTTTTAAAGCCGTGTGAAGTATAAAAAATTACATAGATCTTTTGATGTCTTTCAACTAATAGCAGTCTTCTCTTGACTACATCTGTGATGGCTATTCTTGGTTGTCAACTTGACTATCTCTGGAATCAACTAAAACCCAAGTAGCTGGGCACACCTGTGAGGGATTTTCTTGATTGATCATCTGAGGTGGGACTATCTACCCTCAATCTGGCCACACCTTCTGGTGGCAGCCCATATGATGTATAAATGACTTGGAAGAAGGAAGGGCTGGCTCTTTGCCTGCTTGCCCTCACTGTCACTGAAGAGTTCATTCCTTCACTGGTATTAGAGCTACTTCTTCAGAATTTCAATGTGCCCGGAAGACCAGCTGAGACACCCAGTCTTGTGGACTGAACAACTAGCAGATTCGTGGCCTTTCCATGGAGACAGCCATTGTTGGACTAGACAGACTACAGCCTGTAAGCCAGCCTAATATATATTTTATCAGTTCTGTTCCTCTAGAGCAGTGACTCTCAACCTGTGGGTCACGACCCCTACAGGGGTCGCATGTCAGATATTTACACGATGAATCATAAGAATAGCAAATTACGGTTATGCAGTATCAATGAAATAATTTTATGGCTGAGGGACACCACAACACGAGGGACTGTATCCAAGTGTCGCAGGATTAGGAAGGTTGAGAACCACTGCTCTAGAGACCCCTGACTAAAGCAACACCTTTTTGAGCTGGCTTGAATCATTTCATCTCATGTATTTCATGCCCCAGACTATCACTTCTGTAGAGAATCTTAGTTTGTTTACTGAAAAAAAGTTATCTTGAGACCTCCATCTGGGAGTCCTGGTGTTCATTAATAGATGTCCCTTGTTTCTTAGTATTTTTTACATGAAGTTTATCAGTGGTCCACACTGATACTTCTTTAGAGCATGTTTTTCTTGGCGCATCATCTGTCTCTCCCTGCTATACACTCAGAATCTAGGTTCTCTGTGATAGTGGCATGGTTGGAATTTGAAAACACATAATTAATTATTCACTTGCTCTGGCCTACTACTAACCCACAGTAGCTTCAGAATAGCAATATAATAACTACACCAACACCAGGATTACTAAAACCCATTTTTAAAATTTATTTTTGTTTTTCATAGTTGTTTTGAAATTCAAGTGTATTGTTAAATATTGAATTTTAGCTGGATCTAATCCATGTCCCACATACAGTGTCAAAGCCTAGTCTGACCACCCCTGCTTACTCATCGCCAAATCTCCAAGCCCCAGCCAGGACCCACACTGTTCACCCCAACCTACAGTTCTCTTGTACGCCATATTCCAACCTGTCTGCCCAGCCAGATCCAGAACACCTTTTGTCAGGGCCAAGATGGATGAGTCTGTCTGATGCTTCCCTTCACACACCCTCCCCAATTCTCAGGTCTATCCCCAAAATCTAGACTTAAACCAGAATGTACATCCTATATGTGACCTTGAACAATTTAGTGAACTACTTTAAGATTTCTTGTCTTAAATTAAGATTATGGATCTAGAATCAATAATTCCCAAGCTGTTTCTATATTGTAAAGATGAACTATTATAGAAAAGACCCCCCAGGTTTAGAGCAGATTCATCTGGGGCTACCTTGTGGTGGTCAGGGAAGCTTCCCCAGCTTCCCTGTGTTCTTTCTGTGGGAGTTTTGTCTTCCTCCAAGGAGTCTGAAACACCGCTGGAAAACCGCTGGCCTAAAGGACAGTCATTTCAAACCGAGAGAAGGGAATTCGGCTGAGTGTCCGCCTGTGGAAGGAAATCACACCAAGGGGCTTCTCCATCTAGAAGCTGCAGGAGGTGGAAAGACAAGAAATCACAATGGTTACAAAGACATGTATCTGGTGAAATAAGTTTTAATTTTAGTAGAAAAAAAATAAGTTGTGGGAAAAGCATAAAGAATGATGTCAGGGAGATAAGATGTAAGATGCACAGAGGCTGAAAAGTTATCATCAGGTTTCAATTCCCTCTCAATTCTGTAAACCCTATGAGCTACAATAATGATTGGCTGGCAAGATGCTCCCTGGTACAGTAGTGGTACAAGTATTATGAGAAAAACCACCCACATTCTCATTGGATTTAAGGCTCACTCCCTAAGACAGAAGTCCTGCCTTTCATTGTTAACACGGACAAGAACTCATGGCTAGGTAGGTCATAGGCCTTAGAGGAGAACATACTACTATTATTCTACTAAACAGACATCGTATTAAACTGACTTCCTAAAGACTTATCATCATACCCACGGGTTAGTGCATCTTTCAACCCTCATCAGAGAAGCTTCGATTTGCAGTAAGTGTTGACTAGCACTAACAGACACTCACAACTGGCTGATGTGCAAGGAGTAAGAGTCTGTGGAGTGTTCAGCTCTAAATGAGACATCCCTATTGCCCTCTCTTCCCAGGGTTCATTGTGGAAGAGGCAGGGCAGAAGGACTGTAAAGCCACAGCCAATGGGTGACTACAGCAAAACACTGTTTCCTAGGCACAGCAGAGCAGTTGCACACATGAACTCTAGGACAGCATGCAAAAGGCCTGCCTACACAAGATCAAGCTAGACAAAATCCCAGCATGGAGTGGGGAGGTGGGATAAGATCCCATCCCTAGCTGAGGAGCTGTTGGCAGTTGATGACTACTGGGAGAGGGAGAGCTGGTTTTGTTCGGGAATAAGGCTCTTGTGAAGCTACCCATACTCCAGTAGATGACTCCACACCCATGCACATACAGGTGGCATTAAGTATACTGAGTGGGATTTTAAAAAGAGCCCATGGAATTGAGAGGGAATAGTTGTGGCGGGGATAGGGGAAGAGCTGGAGGATAAGGGTTAGAAGTCACAGACTTGATCAAAACACAGTATATGACTGTCTGAAGCTCTCAAACAACTTAGAAAGCCATCTATCCCAAAGAAAACAGCCTTAATATGAAGCCAACACCCAGGCAGGTGTCGCTGTGGAGTAGCTGGGACCTACTGTCTGAACAGTTCACTGTCCCTTAAGTCACTGCTTCAGGGTATCGCATTATTTGAATTTTCTTTGTCAGCTTTTTAAGTAGTTCTAGTCACGTGATATTAAAAGAAGCTGATAGCGTATTAGGAACCCCTGAACCATGATGCTGTATAAGTCAACTAAGAAAGTTATATACTTCCAATACAGAACTGCATATAGGAGACATGCCTATTCCAAAAGCAAAAGAATGTGGGCGTTGGAAGGAAAGAGAAAAGAAAAATGACACCCAAGCCCAGCACAGAAAACACCAGGTTCTGTACAAAAGCTTGATCATCTGGGGAATATGCATGCATCATCTTAGCTCTGACAGACTCGGTGTGGTGGTCTGAATAAAATGTCTCCACCTTATAGGCTAAGACCTTCCAACACTTGGTCCTCAGTGAGTGGCACTGTGTGGAGAGGTTATGGAGAGATGCAGGGAAGAACATCTTGCTGAGGGAAGAACACCACTGAGAGAGACATTGAGAGTTCACAGCTTTACCTCAATGCCAGTTTGCTCTCTGTTGCATATTTGTGGTTGAAGATGTGATCTTTTGGCTCTCTACTCCGGCTGCCATGCCGGCCACTTGTTCCCCGGTATCTCTGCAACGACGGACTCTTACGCCTCTGGCACCATGAGCTAAACTAAAATCTTTCAAAAGTAACTGATACACTTGGGCAGCTCTGGCCCTAGGAGCATGCCTCTGGTAGCATAATTGTTCCACTCACTGACATTAGGTTGCCTCAAAAGATGATGTAAACCCCTGATGCCTCCAGTATCCTGGAGTCTTGATGTTAACTTGGGTTTCATTGATATTTCTTCAAGAATCGCCCTGTTCGACTGTCTTTAGGGAGTGTGAACCTGCTGCACACTGTCTGATCCACACTGTCTGATCTCCTAAAGCTGCAATGGCTTCTGGCTTCCTGGCCTATCGAAGCTGGAAAACACTCTCTAGGAAGTCTTTTGTAGCCCCAGGAGTGTTCTTTTTAAAAAGGGAAACCTTTCAAATGACTTCTCAGATTTTATACCCTGGAACCTATGATGGGTTGGGTCTTGCAATTTCTGAAATGCTATGAGCCTATTCAGAATATTTCAGATTTATATTATAGCAACGCTGCATCTAAATTTTACTTAGGAGATCAATAATACTATTTCTTTTAAAAATGTAAAATGAGCTTCTCTGTTAAAACTGCTTTTCTTGGATACCACTATCTTTTTACTTTTAAATGATGGACATATATCTGCACTGAAAAAAAATAAACTTTTATTCTTTTGATTCTGAAAGATTGTAAGCATATTTGCCAACAGTACAGTAGTTAAAATAGTAAGTAAATACATATATAAAATCAAACAAATAAATCTCTAAATCTTTGTAGGCATGTTTGTGGCATTTAGTGAAAACTCCATGTGGCTAAAACTGAGACATGAGACCCCCAAAATCCTGGACATGGTGGGCCCCCATGGTGCGTACTTCATCTTCTCTACTTACAATGTTCGCTGACCAGAAGCATCCTACCAGGATGCCCCCTGTTCTCACTTCACTAGCTCCAGCTGCCTCTCAGGAGCTGTTGATGGAGAGGAGCATAAGACGTTTCTTCTAAAAAAGAGACTGGAGTCAATGTGAGCGATGAGCTTTCTCCACTAGGTCAGAACCCTCGAATCCGTCATTCTCTTCCCCTACATTGTGTTGATTAGGCTAATTTTAACTTCACAGGTAGTGGGGGGTATAGTCATCTAGGGAGGAAAGAGGCAAAAGAGAAGGCATCTGAAAGAGTGAAGCCTGAGAAGATGCTTGGCAAGAACATGGAAGCCAGGCCGGTGCCCCTGTTTAAGGTGGAGTGGGACAATAGCAGGCTATAGAGACCCATTCCAGATCTTGATGGACCCCACCCTAACCCAACCCAAAGCTAACTGGTGGGAACAGAGCCCAGACATGTGTATTACCTAAAGTTCCCTGTATGATTTTGGAGCCACCTTTTTGGCTTGTACATGAGCCACATGGCAAGCTATCAGTAGTTTGGGAACAAGATTCCTCTATGGCTACTGATCTCTCTGGGCTACATAGAGAGCCTAGCCCATGGAGGAAAGGGATGGAGAGACACTGCTAGTCCAGAGCTACAGTCAACCACCATACAGGTTGTTTTTTAAATTTTTTAACTTAATTTTTATTTTGTATGTGTGTCTCAGTTAGGGTTTTATTGCTGTGAAGAGACACCATGACTACGGCAACTCTTATAAGGAAAACATTTAATTGGGGCAGGCTTGAAGTTCAGAGATTTAGTCCATTATCATCATGGGTAAGCATGGCGGCATGCGGGCAGACATGGTGCTAGAGAAGGAGCCGAGAGAGTTCTTTCTACATCCAGATGGTCAAACAGAAACAAAAAAGAGACACTGAACCTGACTTGAGCATTTGAAACTTCAAAGCCCAACCCCAGTGACACACTTCCTCCAATAAGGCCACACCTCCTAATATCGCCACTCCCTGGTGACCAAGCATTCAAACCCATGGGTCTATGGCAGCCATTCCTATTCAAACCACCATGATATGTACAGGTATTTTGCCTGCATATATGAATGTGTTACCACGTGTGGGTGGTGGGTGTGGGGTCACCCACTGAAGCATAGCCAACCTATCCAGGATCACACAGCTAAAAAAAACTAACCCCCCTTCCCACAGAAGCTACTAACTGTAAATAGCTCCTGAGTGAGGGATAGGGGCTTGTATACCTTTCTTCCATCTGTGCTGAAATGTTGACTGGCCTGGCTTGATTTTGTGTAGGTCTTGTGTGGGCAATGATGGCCATATCATATCCAGAAGACACTGTTACAGCCTGGTCCTCCATGACCTCTGGCTCTTACAATCTCTCCACCTGTTCTTCTGTAATGTTCCCTGAGCTTTGAGGAGAGGATGCTGTGATATAAATGTTCCTTTTGTGGCTGAGTACCCCACAGATGCTTGTTCTTTGTACTTTGATTCATTGCGAGTTGCCATGGTAATCTCCATCCACTGCCCACCGAAACTGCTCTGATGAGTTCTGGGAGCTGCCCTAATCTGTGGATACAGAAGTACAAGTGCAGGAGACTCTGTGTACATTTGGTGGAATGGTAGCAGTAGCCTCACTCCTGTGAGTGCTCTATCCATGGGATCTTTGCCAGTTTTACAGCAGCAGGTACGCATCCCCTCCTGTGGAGCGGCTCCTAAAGCCAATCAGAAAGTAACGGGCTGGTTACCCCCATAACATTCATGCAACTACATGGGAGGGTAAGAAAGAGTGGGGAAGGGAAGGGTAACTAATACTTAGGGTGTTTACAAAGCCATATGGAAATCTACTGTTTTATAAACTATGTAACACACACACACACACACACACACACACACACACTTAAATGGAGTCACCCTATGACACAAATAATAATCCTCCTCTCAGAAGCATAATTGACCCCCACAGCTTGATTCCCGTCCCCCAAACAATTTAAGCTATTGCCATTGCTCTTGGTTACCCACCAGACTGTAAGATCCCATCGCTGACAATAACACAAACTCTGGTCTCAGGACTTGGAGAAACCAACCTGGTACTCACCTGGATGCTTCCTCTCTGCTGACCAGCTTTCATAGTGACTATGGTGCTATGCAGGATGCTGGGGGAGAAAAGTCAAGCCCTCTAAAATTTTAGCAAATGTTTTGAGTTGTATTATTGCACATCTTTCCCGAAAGGCTTTGACCTACACTCTTGATGACTATATCAAAGCACCCTTCATCAGTTCTTGCCATCACTGGTTCTTTTTACTGGACTGCCCTTCTAGTAGGAAATTCTCTTTCAGTTCTTTGTGGCAATGACAAGCTTGGAGACTGAGAATCCCTTGAATGGGACAGATGTTTAAGGGATGGAGTTTAGTTACAGACTCCTCACAGTAACGCTTAGTAAACAAAGTGAACCACAGACTCTGCTCATTGGCCAGTCATCCCAGGGTGTTAAATGTCTGGCTTGGCATTTTGATTTATTTAACTAACTTTTCAGCCTGTTTTAACATGTGGGAGCTTCTGCAATCTGATCCAGATAGCACACAGATCTAGCTTTATTTCGTTCTGGTCTGTCACTTCACTGTTAGCATTTTCCTCACTCTTGTTTCCAGTCTGCGTTATGAAACCATTCCAGTTCAGTTTTAATAACCTCCCTGGCATGGCAGGCTCTATAAGAACTGCCAAACTTAATACCCCGACTCCCTGTGATGAGGGCGGCAGCCCTGCCGGGGAACGGAGGTAGATTTTCCATTACAGACCGTTCTGATTTGGTAGCTGCCTGCCAGGTGCAGATGGTTTCCTCTTCTGCAGGCAATCAGTTTCGACTGTGCTTTCTGAGTTTCCATGTCTCCTGGCTCACTCGTGATTCTTTGACTAAATAAACTACCTCATGATCCATCTTCCTGCCCGAGAAGTATATCCCCAGGCTCAACAGCCATGTGAAGACTCAGCTGTACCCTGGAGGACAAAATGCTGGCTAGTGCATCCCTATGTGTCTGTGGAAGTGTCTGTGACCACCATAAACAGCTGCTTTGGCAGAGAAGAAGGGGAGGGAGAAGACAGGGAGGGAAAGGGAGAAAGGGGAAGAAGAGACAGAGAGATAGATGGAGTTGGAACAGAACCCTCTCTGTAGTGGGTTTGCTTTTGAATTTTAGACTCACTGCTGAAGTTGCTAAAACTCTCAACATTGGCATCTGTGGGATTTCCTCCTCCCCAGCCATTCCAGTACCACTGCACGAAGCCTGCAGGAGGCTCCTAGGCTTTGCTCTTCGCTATGACAACATAGATAACTGACTTGAGGATGGAAGGACTTATTGTGGCCCATGGTCTGAGGGGACAGTCCATCCTAATGGGCAAGGTATGGTTGTGGGAGTGGGAGGTGGCTGGTCCCAGGACACCTGCGGTCAAGAAGCAGAAAGATGAACGTGGGTTGCTTTCTCTCTTTAATTGAGCCTAGGACCCTGCCCATGTGATGGTGTCGTCCCATTCTTCAGTGAAACCTCTCCAGAAGTATCCTCACACACCTGCAGAGAGGTATACCTCCTAGTTAAGTCTAATCTCACCAAGCTGACAAGGATGGATGATGAATCAGCATACCAGTTATCCAGCTTTCTCCAACTCTGATTATTTCAGGCCCTCTACACTCATCTCACTGAGCAGAGCACAGGAAGGAAACAGTTGCGGTGTTTTGTTTGTTTGTTTGTTTGTTTGTTTGTTTCTTTTACAAAATGTTAATCATAGACTTCACCACTGGTTGACAATATAGAGAAATGGTCTTTTAAACCAATAAGACACATGAAGTTCCAAGTAGATAAGCAATTAAGGTTAGGACAGTATCCAAAGAGAGACCACAGCCGCAGCTGTGCTGTACTGGGATTTCTTCACTCAAATGAGGAGATGCAGGTCAGAGGTCTGCCTGGAGCAGGTGTATGAGTTCTCATGTGGGAGTGTGGCCA